>VXAL01005095.1:61173-71197 GCA_013399475.1 Chauna torquata | reverse complement strand
TAGGGCGGATCCAGAAGAAGGCCGCAAAAACAATCAGAGGTCTGGAGCACCTCTCCTGTGAAGAAAGGCAGAGAGATGTGGGATTGTTTAGCCTAGAGAAGAGAAGGCTCCATGGAGCCCTTATTGTGGCTTTCCGATATATAAAGGGGGCTTATAGGAAGTATGGAGAAAGACTTTTTACCAAGGCCTGCAGTAACAGGACAAGGAACAATGTATTTCAACTGAAAGAGGGTAGGTTGGGGTTGGCTGTAAGAAAGAAATTGTTGACATTGAACAGTAGAATTGATGCTGAGAGTTAGTGTAATGAATTTTCTTTCCTTAATTGATAAATTGGTTGAAGTTGTAATAAAAAATTAAATTAGGAGACATATAGATGAGTACTGTGATACTATAGCTATCAGTCAGCATAGCTTTTGTAAAGAGAAATGATATCTAATGATAATTCCTTGAGCTTGTCAACAAATAGTAGAAGACAGTCATTAGATTTTTTGTTGGCCTTTAAAGCAAGTTTTTGAAAAAGATCTTCACAAGGGCGTATTGGAAAAGTGGTTGTGGAACAGGAATACTTTTGAGAATTAGATAGTCCTCTAGGGGACAAAAGACAAAACTAAAAGTATATGATTGACGTTTGGTGTAGGAAGACACTACAACGTGGGTAGCCAAAATCTGAGTGTGATAGGTGGTGTTTCACATCTGTATTAATGAGTTGAAAATGCCCGTGACCATTGTAGTGAAGTAGTGAAGAAACATTTGCGTCTGAGGCAGAACCGTCAAGTCAAGGCTGGAGAAGATAGTAGAGGACTCCACAGGGGCTTCTTGCAGCGTAGGAAGATGAGCAGGGTGGCTGCACAAATGTGGTATTAACAAAGGCAAAGTATTGCATATTGGGCAGAAAAAGGGATTTGATGATATGCCCTGCTCTGTTCTAGTGTAACTATGACTACTATGGAGTGGAAAGGAAGAAGACCTGTGTTTCCTTATGAAATACTTTATCAAAGTAGGTGGAATGATCCAAACACAAGACTTAGTTGTTAAAAATAGAATAAGAAGTCACGCTGAAAATGCTGGTGGCATCTGTCAATTGTAAGCCCTTTCCTGTAGTACTGAGTTCTTTATGTGTTAGACTGCCTAAAAATGCATATAGCAGAATCAGAGAAAAATTTGAAGAGATGCAGTGCAAATTTTAATCTTGAAGAGATTAGGAAGAAAAAGCAAAAAGACTGTTTAGAGAAAAGATAAATAATAAAAACAGATGTTTATGAAATACAAGAAAGGAAAATCCATTACTCCTTTTTACTTTTTCAGTTATTACAAGAACAAGAAGTCATTCTGTCAAATGAAAAGGTGGTAAATACAAAATAGGAAACGGTCTTTTATTCAGCTTCATGTTTGGTCTGGATTCCTAGAGTATTTCCGTATCTGAGAAATAAAATAGAAGACTCGTGTGTTTATCTCTGCATTAAGTACTCAAATACAAGATTTTGGAGATAGCCACGCAAAATAATTGCTCTTGCCCTGTCTTTGCAGACCACGCCTCTAACAAGTGAGATTCTGTAAGGTACTTCAGGCTCCATCTTCCCAACTTGGCCACCAGCTCCAGCTGGGGGTGCCTGGGCAGCTGCAGCAGTCAGCTGTGGTCCTCAGAGCACCTGGGCTGTTTTGGGGACATGGTGCATCTTGGCTGGTACATCATGGTATCGAACTTGGTAGTGCACTTGCCTATTTCTTGTGTATTGATTTTTTTATGTCGTATAAAATTGGTTTACCTTGTATTTGAAGCCGCTTTACACTTAAGCCAATGTTGTATGAAGTAAAGTGTATGCCTGAGTTAACACAGCCAGCAGCAGATGAGGGCTAGAAATGAACTTCCCTCTCTTGTTACAGAATGCTTGTCCAGCCTGAGTCCGCCTTGCTTCGAAACATCTAGGACATAACAGAGTGGAGAACTTTCTCTTGTTTTGAACCAGGCTGTAGTTTCTGTGTTTGAGGCGGAGTTCTCGCTGAAATTCTGGAGTGATTATTTTGAACTATCAGTTATAAGAAAATTTGCTCTATTAAATGATGTGCATCTTTTTCATGCAATTAAACACAAATCCCTGGTAATGTCATGGGCATTTTTTTAGTGGCCCAATGTGCCATGGCCCATAAATCACTCTAAAAGTTGTGACCTTTTCAGAGACATAGTCACAAAGCTCTATGTAGTTGCTTTTGTGCCAAAGGCCTGTCCTGACTGCACACGCCAGGTTAGCTTCAACTGCAGTATTGGGACCCCCCTGAGAAATTTATGGCAAGCTGCAAAAAAAGGCAAGTTACACACACACACAAAAAAGTAGGTATCTCTTGTCTTCTTTTATTTTCCAAGCAATTTGCACTCCTGGAGCCACCTGCTGCCATTTTATTGCTAGCTCAGAATTCATTAGAAAACAAGTTTCACCTGTGACATTCTCAGGTGTAAAATCTTTGCCCAGATTTTGAACCACATTGCTCTCAAGAAAGGGCAGTGGCTGTGCGCAAATACCAAGAGGGGTGGTTGACAGGAATGATCATATGGGGTTGAGTGCTAAAAAGGTATGTAAGAATGTGATTGTGTTTCTTGAAAAAGTGTTGAAAGAGTATCTCTGATACCTGATGTGGTGGCACTTATTGTTTCTGCATTTTGACATTTTTCTGTGTATGCCTAAGGCCGTTAACATGCAGAAGATATCTAATTTATTTTATTTTATTTATTGGACAGAGGTCAGGCACTTTGTAAATTATGGACTGCATTCACAGTGAATCAAAATATTTAGGTTGCTTGTGAGGTTCAGTCCTTGGCATCGTGTCACTAATTACTTTTACACAACTCTGAAATAATGACAAAAGGAAAATGCATCAACAGAGAAAGAGAAATTAAACTTTGTAAAACAAAACAAAAGCCACATCAGAAATAGAAAGTGTTATTTAAGGGGAAAAGCGGGTGACCAAATGTGCAGTCTGGATTCAGTACAATATTATATGGCAAGAGAAGAGACACTTAGCTTTGGATCTTCTCCAGGCAGAGAAAAATTTATGATGTAAGTTTTCTTTGATAAACATTCCTGAGAAACTGCTTTGTGTTTTAATCTTTACGAACATTTGTCTCAATCCAGTGGTCTTTTTTTCTTGTTGGCTATTTTTTTTTAATACCTCCTTTCTGATTCTTTTGTATTCTGAATATAGTTCAATGCCACCTGTTGAAGATCTGTCTTGCTTACAGGTAATTGGTAATAGAAGGTCATCCACCCTGTGCATTGATCGCATTAGGGATTTTGAAGAGTGTTCCTAGATATTCTGATTTTTCCACGCATACGTTTCAAAATACCGTAGCAGTTCTTTCTCTGCTTTTTCAACAAGGCACAGAAGCATTCCCAGGGGCCTTCATCATGCTACCCCAGCAATGTTTCCAGCCTGTAGCTGTCCCGCATAACGAGATCAGAAACAAGAGTTAGCCTCCATATAGCAATGCAACTAGCAATAACAACAAGCCATCGGTCTGTTTTATACCGTATTTATGTATTAGTTCCTCTATGACGGTGGCTGAATTGGAGTCTGTGTGTTGGAAGTAGGAGTTGAGCTTTTTGTTTCAAGGGAACCAAATGGCATTAGTTTTGCTTTTACCCAAAAGTGGAAAATCACTCATAAAACCGCGTCAGAGCCACATTAAAATACATGAATGCATGTAGTATGCTTTTGTAGCTTTAGAAATGAAACATAACTTTACATACTCATTGACTGCTGTTTCAGTGTGCAAGGTGTAAGATAGCAACATATTTTATGACTCCTTCTCTTACAGAGATGCATTTACTGTCATTAGAATCATTGCGTGATTTACAGTTTGATTTTCCCAGTGACATGTATAACAAGTTAAATATCAGTAGAGTTCATTTAATAAACACTAATTTGTATTAATCTTACCATAGACTGTATACATAATGTAGGGAACTTATGTGTGTGGTACAGTAGAAAGGGAATGTATTTACAAATTTGTTCTGAATGTAGAAAGCCATACGTTTCAGCATCTATGGTTTTTTTTTTTTTTGAAACATTTGCTATATAGCGGTTACGTGAATTCTTGTGATTATATGGACTAAAAAGGAATGAAATAGATAAGCAATTTACAGAATGTAAGAATTTTACTTTTTTTGTGTTGTCTAATTACAGTCTAAACTGTAAACTGGTTTGGATCGAAGGTATTTCTTACAGAAGACCTAATTCTTTGCTGCTCTTCCAGTACAAAGTGAATAGAAAATGGTAAAATTTTTTGGAAGTATTTTATATTCTTTCTTTTCTTCTAATTCAACTGAGTATCTAAAATGGAGGGCAACCATGAATTGGGCTGTATGTGCTTGTGTCGTGCCCACTACAAATGAGCTCAAGCTGGTTAGCTGAGGGTGGGTGATAGCCCTGTGGTAAGAGTGTAATAAATGGTCCTAATGGCACTAGAAGACAGCCACTTCTAGGGAAGAGAAGCAGACGGTAGGTGTACCTGTGGGCTTGGAGAATTGTAGTTGCGAACACCAGCGTGGACCTCAGGACCACAAGAGGAAGGCTGGAATGCCTTCACAAAGTACACAGGACTAGGTGTGGTGGATTCTTCCAAAGCACCCTTGTGCTTTTAATTGCATAATGCTTGTTTTATGTCAGACAATCAATGGAAGCAAATCTGTTTGTTTTAAACCTAGCATCCTTGGTGTACAGGTTAGTAAGAGTAAGACTGTAGTGGAAAGTGTGGTCAGATTGGAAATGCAGAGACAAAATATGATGACTGTAGCCCTACTCAGTGGATGAGTTGTGGGTTTGGTTATTGTTGTGTTTTTTTTTTTTAAAAAAAAAAGACAGTATTGTTATTGGGGAGGTGACGGGAATGCGATGATGATAAAACCTGCAAGAATTATATTGAGAGAGACTCAGAAAGGCCCACTGGGTTAAGCGGAAAGATCTCAGTTTCAGCATGCTTTGAATCACGCTCAACAATTACAACCTACTTTTATAAATAGATCAAAGTTGTGTTATTAGGATACATAGGCTCAGAAGCTTATGTTTGGCTATAAAACAGGTTGCTTGTTCAAAAGAGACTCGATTTCTACCAACTACTCCTCCACACACACACCAGGGGAAAAGGGAGTCATTTCCGTTTGATGGGAGTTGGTTATCTGTATGAAACAAGTTAAGTTCATCGTCTGGTATATTGTGGCAGGCATTTATATGTTCGTAACAGTCACTGCAGATGACGCTGAGGAGGAACATTCCTGTTGGCATTGTCATCCCAGAGGCTGAAGATTGGCTGGGCACTGGCAGTAAACAGGTCTGTCACTCAGAAAAATCATGGAGGCAGAGCGCAGAGACTGCATGTAAGGTGAGGCTGTGGTCTTCGATCAGGACGGCACATCGCGTGCAAAATAGCCGTGCTTAAAAACAAAGTTAGGAAAAAAGACCGAGAGCAACAGGTTCTTATTTTAGTAACACTTTATGTTCAGAGCCTTAATGAGAAACTGTAGATTTGAAATCTAGTTAGCTTCTTAAATCATTTCAAGCACAGTTCCTATCCATGGATATGCCCCTCTATTTTTGTGATTATTTTTTTTTAAACTGTTGTTTTTATTTTTTTTTTTCAAGCTGCTTCTGTGCAAGCCAAGATTACAGACAATAAAGAACCCTGTAGCTAACTGTCAGTGTAAAGAAATAATAAAGCAAGCTGTACCCAAAATAAAGGAATGAGAGGGTGGGGAGGGGCGTGTGTGTGTGTGTGCGTGCAAAGAATGTCCCCTCTCTACTTTAACTCATTTTAACAGTTATAAGTTACTTTTTGCCAAAATGTTATTTATTTTTACATGTTTATATATATTTTTATTTCTAAATTTATAGTTATTTACAGTTTACATCTGTATTTTAATTTTGAGGTTCCTTCACCCTGGCTGATGTGGAGTAGAGAATCAAAAAGAGCAGACATATGATTTAAAAAAAAAATAGGAATTTTATTATAATATTTCAAATTTTAGATGAAGGTTCAGATTTCTCCCTAAGGGTAGTATCCGTTCTCTTTTATGGGGAGGGTTGCAGTTGATAGGCGCCCACTGAAAGCGCAAGTAAATAGCTGATAAATGAAGGCTTCCCACTTGCAAATGAGATGGTTTTACTTTTCCTTGAAGAAATTCAGTAAATTGAAAAACTCTAAATAGCACAGAAATTTCAGTCCTCCAGACCGCCTTCTCCTTCTCAGATTTTGCTATACTATATTCGGCACTCAGTTTTGCCAACACCAAACAAGCCTGATGTGGCATTTACATTCTTTTAAAAAAAGCATAGATTAGTTATATTTCTAAGAGTTAACTTCTCCTCTTGACACATGTACTTAATTCCCATTAATGGAAATGGCAGTTAGGCATGCACACTGAAAGGAAAAATCTGTTCCGAAGCATATGATCCAAACTGCATTGTAGCTAAACGTTTCCATACTCTGAAGTAAGCACTCATTATCTGCAAGATATTCTTCATAGTAAATGCATGAACCCCACTTGGTTCTCTCTCCACTCTGACTTAACCTGTTCCAAAACACCCATTCTTAGAAATTTTAGGGATTCGTTCTTAATGCTGTAGCTGCTTTGGATATGCCTAATAAAGAAAATCCATGCAGGATCTTCAGAGTTCTGCATATTTTCTATGAGAATTTTCCAGTAAATCATTCTGTGGAACATCTTACACTTCCTTGGACTTTGTAGGTCTCTATTATTAAAACGTACAGTGGAAACAACAAAACCCAAAAAGCTCACTTTTTTTTTTTTCCAGCACTTCCTTTACTTATTATATTGCTGCAGCTGCCAAAGGGACTAGGCTGAAGTGTTATCATTTGATAATTAAAAAATAAAAAAAAATCACGTAGTTTAAGGTTTTCTTTCTGCCCGTATGCTTGTATAAAGACGTGTGGATTCTATCTGTGTAATATTCCAGAGCTACGGTATTTCTAACTTGAGCTGGGTGGATAATTGATTTTTTTGGTTCACCTCTTGAACTGGAGAACCACAATAGTAACAAAAGATCAGTTATGCGCAAAAATTCAGATAAGAGTTTATAATTTGCGTTCTTTCCCTCACCGAAATGAAAATCAGAGCTTTTTTATTTAGTTCAACCCAAATTGCCCTGTTTTACCTGAACTTTTTTGTTTTGGGCACCCCTTAAAGGAAGCAAAGCAAGAGAAATGCAGGTTCACCGAACTGCTGGGGGAAGGGTCAAGGGGAGAGGTTTCATTTTTCTCATCAGTTGAAGGTATTTGGACTTACATCCTGAATTCTCAGCTTTAGAAGAGAATTGAACAAGCATCTCCGATGTTGCAAGTGGTTTTTCTAACTATGACCTGCTCAGAGGGAGGGAAAACAAGAACAAAACGAAACAAAAAAAGGGCTGTCAGGACTTGCTATTATTGGTGAAAAGTTTCAGGACAAAGTAAAACTTTATACATTTAAAAACTGGACAGTTGCATATTGCATAACATTTTCTTATTTCTCAGTTTGCGGTTATTTATCCAAATTCCTCATTTTTTCAATTTTTGATATGATAGCTTTTGTTGTATGTCCTGGCAATTTCTAAAAGGCAAGTCTTCAAGATGATATGATCTGTAGAAAGTTTTCAAAGATTCTCTCAAACCATTTGTTTAGCTTGCTTTTTCTCCTTCTTGCAATTGCAGTTGAACTTACTATGAGAACATAATTTTATAGATAAGTCTATACAATAGACTATTAATACAATAATATCAATACAATAATGCAATGATACAGTATTAATACGGTAACATTTTTTTCCCCGTTTCGGATCCAACTTTGTTTCCTCCCACTAAGCTGGAAGCTCAGTAGTTTAGAAAATATTAGATGAAGGAAGCCAGTAAGAAGATAGGTACCTTAGCAGAAAATACACTGGAGTAAGGGTAAGTGTTGTAAACTAGGGTAAGGGAAAAGAAGGGCTCATGTCAAAAACATTCAGAGGAATGATTTCTGCTTCCTTTCTTTCTTCCATTTCCTCTCTCCTTCTCAGCTCTCCCTCTTGTTCATTTATCTCTTTCTCCCCTGACGTTTCTTTGCTGGTACATTGTTTTGTGTTGTTTTTTTTTTGTTGTTTTGTTTTCCTCCTTTTATTATGGTTCTTAGTACTTGTTCCTTGTCTAGCCAATGTCCTGTTCCATAATTCCTGGTGTTGACAGTGATTGCTCTGGTGTGTAATCATAGTAGGAGAGAGCTGACCGAGGAGCCTCGTTGTGCTAGGCATAATACGAACTTGGAGGAGTACGTGATCGTTGCCCTGAAGTCACTTAAATAAGAAGCGATGTGGGAAGGGGTGAATATACCTGAACAGAGGAGGGAAAGATGTGGTACAAGAAGAGCAGTTGTGGAGTGGAGTCGAAAAAGGATACAAGGTTAGAGAGCTGAGTGGAGCTAACGTGCAGTCAAAATATGATAGTCCTATTCTGCCAGAACTGTTGCAAATTCTTTGAATAAAAGGTTGCCTTAATTTTCCTCCAGCTGGGGCTTCTGACTGGCTTCTCTCTGCAAACTGCTCCCAAGGCCAAGTATGAGCAAACAGAGAGAAGCAAAGCAAGAAGTGGCAGAGAAGGAACAGCATCTACAGACGGAAAACGAAAGTCAAGGGGCCTCACCAGTGTGAATACAGGGATGATGTATGTTTTAACCACATGTAAAAATCATGCCTGTGTGTAAAATATACAACATGCTTCAGCAGTGCAAGGACTGTTGTCGACTGTGAGGCACGTGGATCTTTGTTTCTCATCCTTTTGCTGCAGTTGGCTAACTGCGTCGGCTTGGGCAAGCTACTAAGCCTGTCTGCATCTCAGTTTCCCTATTTGAGGCCAAATTCTCCTACAAAGTAGCCTCCTACTCCACACAGAGATTTGCTGATTTGAATGGAGCCCCTGTGGAGTGAGATACTTTTCAGTACAAATAAAGTTTTGGAATCAGCCCTAATTATATTTATTACCTGCAGAGGAGTAATGTGAGACTTAACGTGGTTTGAGACGCTCAGATGAAAGAGAAAGTATTTGGAATTGTTCTTTTTAATCATCTGCTGCCTTTTCAATGTCTACTTCACAGCTGTCCTAAAAGGGCTAGCTGCTAAATAACAAATAAAAAAAAAATCCTCGTACATAGTAACGAGGTTTGTCAGGCTCCCATGAATGAACCTCTGTGGAAAATATTATTTGCCAGGGGCTACTGAAGGAAATCGGTTTACCCTGCCCCACAGTGAGGAGCCATTAGGTCTCCCTCATGCCAGAAGTTGACAGATCCTCTGTGACTGCTCTGAGCGCTGTGGCGTAAGGCAGGCTCCTGTATGAGCTGCAGCGAGGGCACCTCTGCAAAGTCAGCTTCAGCGGTCTGATGCTGTGTGGGGACGATGTGCACAAGTCGCATGTGGTTTTAGTCACTCGTGACTAAAGTGATCATCCCGGACTGGTAGCCGATAGTGCCTTTATGCCAGTGCTGGACTGACCGGCCCCTGCCCGAGCCTGCTGGTTTGTAACATTTGCATGGGGAGGAAATAGGAGCAAATTAAACGGCGTAGGTGTTGGATATTAATAGAAATAATAAGCTTTTCTTTTTTGGATTTCTTTAGGCCAGTAGGCATGAAAATATTGAACCTTTTATGGCCGCTCTGCGCGAATGTGCGCATACACTTGTGCGTATTGCAGAAAGTAAACTTGCGCTCTCCCCGTCACTGGGAGGTAGGGAAGAGAGGGGGCAGCGGACCTAATCAAACTGATGTGGGGTCAAAACCTCGTGGTTTTTAAAGGCCCTTAATGTTGTCCAGCTGCAAATTAAAGCAGAGAGAGAGAGAGAAAGGAATTAGGGTTGGGGAACTGGAAAGAATGGAGCGTAGATCTGTGGCTGTGTGTGGGTGTGTGTGCATGTGCGCGTTAAAGAACAGGGTGACCAGTTTGTTGCGATTTGAGTTTTTTTCTTTTTTCTTCTCTCTTTTATTTATTTATTTATCGCAACACCCCCCC
>VXAL01005095.1:41522-59277 GCA_013399475.1 Chauna torquata | reverse complement strand
AGCGCGGCGGCGGCGCCCCCCGGGCCGCTCGGTGCTCGGGGGCCGGCGGCGGTCCCTCGGCCGGCCGCCGTGCGCGAGTCAAACTTCTCTCCTCGGAGCGGTAAATAAAAGAACGCCGGGATGCGCTGCCGGGGCTTTTTTTCATCTCCGTGAAAGCTACCTCCTGTATAAACATTTGGTTGTATCCGACTATGCAATGCGAGCTAGGTGCTAGACCAGCTGGTTAAAAATATGCTAAGTCAAGCTGTTCATCGCTCAAACCTCCTGAATTTGGTAGTAAAGGCATAGAAAAGAAGGCAAGATAAAAACATTTTAAGTGGGCTGAGGAACACGCATGCAGAGAAAGGACGGGAAGGACTGCTCGAATTAAAAGATCGGAGAAAAATAAAATTGGGAAACGCAGGGAAGAACTACTTTAACGCTTTCAACCCTCTCTCTGCAAGCAGAACACTTCCTTACTAGAAAGTGGAATTGGCGTTGTTGCACTGCTCCAAGGGCTCCCTTAATACAAATAATTTTCCAGACTTGCTTGGAATATTTGGCGTTTTTCTTTGTTTTGTTATCATTACAATAATAGAAAAAGATGGTTTTGTTCACGCGCATTGTATCAACTTAGTTCAACTACCTGAGGAAACTGTTACTGTTTCTGGTGTCGAATCTGATGTAGCATCACAGTAAGGCGCTTGTCTTGTTCCTACAACCAATAGATTAAAGTGTTTCATCTGCATCGCTAAGATTACATGTAGAAATTTATAAGCAAGCGATTTAGATTATTCTTTGAACTTTGTGATGAACAGCATGCTTATAAAGTCTGCGAGGCAGAATGAAGTCCTTTCATTTTCCTGTTGGTGGACTTTTTTTCCTCTGAAGTCCCTCAGCATCGTATATATTTGTATAAATTTTTATATACAAACAAATCATTTTGGACAAAACATCTTCTGCAGAAATAAAGCAAGCTTCTCTGCTTTTTTTTCTAGGCGTACGTTTCATTTTCAGGGATCCCAGCTTTGCTCTTGTAAACATTCTAGTTAAATAATCAATAAACTGCTCTCCTTTTGCTATGCAGATAATAGCAAGCAGCAGAAATAGGAAGCAATAAAAACAAACCTGGGGACATAACAATTTTTTTATTTTTTTATATATTTATTTTTTTTACAATTTTCCCTCTGCAGTTGAGATTGGTAATACAAACCAATATCTCTGTTAATCATTACCATTTGTTTACATTGCGTGTGTTTGACTATAGTTACACACACACACACACAGAGTAGATACTGCCCATGTAATATATGTGTATTTATCAGAAAACAGCCAGGAGGACACACTTTCTCTCACGCACAGATGCTCAGACACACGCACGCTCACAGGGTTCACGTGTGTACATATGCACCACGATGTATAGAGGATTGGGTTTTAGACGTTTGTAGCAGGTTATTTTCCCAGATTTGCAGCAGGCGCTGTTCTTGGAGCACATTTCTGCAGTCGCTGGGGTCCCAGACGTCGTATCTGCATGACCGGCTTCGGGTGTGTTGTTACTGTCCATCTCCAATAGATCCCCTTCTAAAATAGAATAGTGAATTACAAGGAGGTAAAGGTTTGTCAGGCAGAGTTGTTTGCAGTTCAGATCTCTGAGTGTCTGCCTGTGTCTCGGGAGGTTATTCTGCTTTCCCTGTTGTCTCTCCCGTGATGTTTCAATGTATCCTGGTAAACTGCAAGCAGTTCAGAAACTTTCAGTCACCCCCAACTCAAGAGATCTCAATCAAGGGGACTTCTCTTGCATCTGTGGTCATTATCATGGGCATTTGTGGTACACACGTGGAATGAAAATGATCCTGAGTGTCAGACGAATAAACATTCATTAATTCATTCGGCATCAGTAGTAAATTGCACTAGATTTTGTGAATTGGCATGTATAATTAATTACCGTACCAAAAATGTGAGGGCTGTTGTGCTTTCCCGAGAAGTTACTTGCACTTCTTTATTTCTGTTTGTGGCAGTTCCGTTGCTTGATAGAGAGGAGCATCAGAACGCGTACGCTGAGGGGGATGATGTTTGCAGAAAGGTTGTAGGAAGAAATTATAACAAAATTTTGCTCCATTCATTACGCAGGGCAAGGATAACTTCTGGGATGTACTTTGTGATGTACCTGTGGCACTTTGAATTGGCTTTAAAGGTCTCAAAAAATGATAACTTCTATGTTGCTTTTTTTTTTCCCCCCAAGATGGCTTATTACACTTAAATGTAACAG
This sequence comes from Chauna torquata, assembly GCA_013399475.1. Classification (NCBI taxonomy): domain Eukaryota; kingdom Metazoa; phylum Chordata; class Aves; order Anseriformes; family Anhimidae; genus Chauna; species Chauna torquata. The sequence continues at coordinate 57,029 of VXAL01005095.1, read as the reverse complement.
GTATGACTGCAATATAAAGAAAGTTTACTTTGAAGAAAAGGTAGAGATAATGCGGCCAGAACCATCACAAACAGCTGTGAAATTTACCGAATGATAAGATCTCAGAAATGCCCAACATAAAGTTTTAATGTCTTAATAAAATCTGGTAAATGAAAAATAGATAAAGTGACTGCTTAACAATGTCCCTAGTGTATGGAATGTTCTTAAACCTAAATTAATTACTGCATATTTACATTTCTCTGTAGACTGAGAGAGAGGCTGTGCTAGGCATCAGGACAAAGTGACATCCTTTCTCTTTTTCATTCTCTTCTCTTTTCTTTTATTTTCTTATTTTCTTTTTTTTTTTTTAACATGCCAATTCAAGGTAAAGAAGTATGCAGTGTTCGTGGAAGAAGGCTCGGTTAGTGCTTCCACAGGGAAAAAAGGAAGAGCTAGAAAAGACAAAAGGCGTGGATGGGAGCAGTGGGGATGGGGACAGCAGAACAAGTTTAGCATTGACAGTCACCAGTTCTGTGCCCTGGAAACATTCTGTGCGCTAGTGAATAGCGTGTAGAAAGGCGAGGCTCAAGGATGTAAAGCAAGCCTCTGCTGGGAGGAGAGAAATATACTTAGCTGCTTCACTGCTGCACTGCACGAGTCATTTCAGACTCCCACTGAATTTATTTTGGGGTTGTACCAACACTGTCAAATGGAGAAATCATTTTCCTAAAAGGAAACTTTGCGTATTCCGAAGTGCTTTTCTTAGCTAAAGTTACCCTAAAAGCTTTCTTCTTCTACTGCATTTGCTGAGAATTTTGGAGAAAGAATAATGCCTTTCTATCAACCGGCTTGCTCAGAATGATGTCCCATTCTCCTAAAATCTACCTGTAGACGTAAGAGTGATTATTCCTTCATTTAAAGTAAGACAACGAGATTTCTTTAGTACTGGGCTGAATAGCATTTACCTTCTCTTGAGATGCTTTCAGAAAATGACTTTATTGCTTGCGTATTTAGGTCTAGGGGTCCGGGATCTGAAGAACGAATGCAGTGCCAGTTAAAAGTTTCAGACGGTGGTTCTTTGCCATGACAAAAATCGACATAGTTTTATTTCTCTGAGATGAGTCTGAAGGAATTACTGCATTCACAGGCTACTCATTAATGTCCTGTGTGCACTTACTTCATTTGTTGTGCTTACGCTTATTGAGGAAGAAGTTGACTGTTACAGATTATAGATTTTAATGAACATCTCAATAATTTACCAGTTGCTGCAATTGTGAGCTAGACTTGGAACGCAAAAAAAAGTACAGATGAGAGAAGCGATGAGTGACACACCAGCCCGGACAATCCCACTGTTGTATTCACTGCATTCGAATCAAATCAGGAGTTTGGCAATACTAATTCTGGGTGGCTGGCTCATCGTATGCATTCAAGGAGTTAATTAAAACACACACAAACACATACACACACTCTCCCACCAAGCATCTTGCGACGTTTATGTGCATAGTGTGTTTGACTGGTACCTTTACACAGGAGAGGAATTGTTTTTCCTTCTCTTGATGTCCAGAGATCTTAAATATATAACTAGTTTACAAAATATTTACTACTTCTCGGGGAGCTTTTAACGAGCATTTATGGCTTTATCGTTTAAGAGGCGTATAGTATCTGGCTGAATTACTTAAATGTGAAGCTCCCTGATGATAGGATAGGCGGTCATGTCTGTGTAACGCGATACATCAGTAGCTGCATAAAATACACTTCTATAATATTTATACAGGAAAAAGAGTATCTCCCAAGGTAGATTTATAGTTTCCTCGCATGCTTTCTTACTGTACTTTAAAAAAATCTCTTAATGTTGAAGTTTGCGTGTCAGCTACCTCTGCCTTCACAACGCTTGCAGAACTGAGTTTGACATCCTCTTGGCTTTGTCTTTTTTCTTAATTTCTTGCTTGGGCCTGGTTTAAGTATAATTAACTCGTAAGCGGAGGGGAAGAACGTTGTCTTGTACCTGCGCACGCTGGAAATACTCAGTGCCTGCAAGTTCTGCTACTGTAGTCAAGAGAACAGAAGTGCTCGCAGCAATTAATCCGTAGCTGCGGTATGTCTCTGCTGATGGCAAGGAGCTTGTTTAACAGGTAGCATCCTTAGAAGAGAAATGCTTTTCCCTTTGAAAATATTCGTAGGTTTTTATCTATCTTGGAAAACGTGCCAACTCCCTGGTACTTCTTACAAATGGCAAAAATCACGTCTTATTTGAATACCTTGAAAGTTACACCGCAAGCTAAGCGGGTCCCAGTCACGTTCTTGTACCACCTCAGCCAGTCCAAGTTACTCAGAGGACTTGGGAGCCGAGCGGCCTTTTTCTCCCCAGCTTCAGGCAGCGGGCGGCCCCTGCCCTGCAGGCCCCAGCAGCCCCCGGCCCGCCGTGCAGCCTGGCCTGGCTCTGGGACGCTTCTCCCCGCTCTGCCGCTCCCGGCCGGCTGCCAGCACGGCTGCCCCCCGAGCCCAGGTCTCTCGCCGAGGCTGTACCCGTGGCGGAGCGGGAGCCCGGCGTGGAGGAGGTCTCTGGGCACCGTGGCGGGCGCTGCTGGCGGGGCCGTGTGTCTGGAAGGACTGGGTGGGGACTGAGAAAGGTGCAGGAGCAATGCAGGGGAGCTGCTATCTTTTTTTTTTTCTTTTTTTGTCTTTTTTTTTTTTTTTTGTCTTTTAGGATGGGTGCAGTGTTTGTTTATTCTTAACGGAAAAAGAAAGAAAGGAGGCAAAGAGTTGAGTTCTGGCTGCCGGAACCGCCAGGTGTTCCTGTGCGGCTGCAGAGCGGGCGAGGTGGTGCCCATGCGGTGGTGTGTTTGCGGGGGTGGCTGAGCTGCTTGGTCTTAAGGAAATTTCTGAACGCCTTCCTACCCCTTATTTGGTCTGTCAAGGCACTTCTCTCCGACTTGTACTTTCATCGCTTTAAGAAAAAAAATGTTGTTCAACGTAATGGTACAATTTTTGACTTTTAAAACATAGTTAAAGTGAAAATGAGAAAAAGCTTGGGGCTTGCTTTGAAAGTTTGAAATTTGCATTGACCTTGTTTCCCTTAAAAGTGTTGTGGGATTAATCAGGTAACTTTTCTTAGTTGTTCTGTATGTAAATATAAAGGCTATATCATAATCTTGTTTGTTATTTTTAACATTGATGTTTGATATTCCAGATTGCCTTTTTTTACTTTTTTTTTTTTTTGAAGACCAAGTATGGAAATTCATATCAGCAACTGCTCTTTGAGATCTATAATAATTTTATTTTATTTCTGTTTTACTGTGTATTTCTGCTGTTGTGTTTTCTCAAGTTCATATAGATTGACTGCCTTTTTTGTTTTTTTTTTTTTGTTTGTTTTTTTCCCATGGGATATGGGTGTCTCTGTGCTATTTGGTCTCAATATATCATGAAGTGTTACCTTAGTGCTAATTTTTCTGTGTGGTTGTATTTTAGTCTTATTATTGTGTATTTGTTTCTGTTTTACTAATCTTAACATAATCCCATTACCTTTGGGAAAGTATAAGTGGAGTGAATGGAACCTGAATTTTCTTGTCAGAATAACCAGAGTTCTTTTTAGCGGTGAGGAACTCTGTGCAGGGGGGTATGTGTTGTTTTTGCATAGTTAAGACCATTGTCTATATCTAATGTACTTCATGAACCTTTGCAGCTCTGGAGAAAAAAGACCAAGGAATGTAGTTTATGTAAAGAGAAGCCCATACAATTTGTCATCCTCTTGGTTTCTTTGGCGCTGAGCTTGTCGTTTTCTTGATTTTAAGAATGTGGGAGTGAAAAAAACGTCCCATATTTCATTCATTCATCTCACGGGTCAGGCATGGGCAAAGATAATCTGTCTGACGGTGAGCTGGAGCTACTTGCCAACTCAACAGATAGCATAAGACCAAGAGCAAGGAGAACGTTAGTGGTTCTGAACGATTCAGAATTTTGTTCTTTCTTTCTTAACATAGTTAATTGGAAAGATTTCATCAAACTTCTTTGGCCAATTAAAGCTGTGAGCCTAGAAAAACACAAGAATGCGTGCGCACACACGCAGACACGTTCCTGTTTGTTCTCTGTAGTTTGCTGTGTCCCGTTACTGGATTGCGTTAAGTTGTGTTACCTGCTGTTTGCTGAGTCCCAACCAGACTGTGCTTTAATGGGGTGGGATGCGTCTAGAATTTGTCACAGTCTGAAAGACGCAAATGCAACTTTGTGTACAGTTTTTGTAATATAGTCAATTCTGAGGTGTTCCTTGTTTCAAAAGAGAGAAAGTTTAATGATGGCTACGAAGCATCCAGTGTCATTTCACTGTGGGAGGTGGCCTGCCTGCGTTAGGGTTGGGGCACTTTGGCGGAGCTTTGTGCTGGGAGGGAGCACTGGCTTGCAGTAGTGCTGCCCATGCTGTATTCAACTGAAGAGAAGTCTTTGGTTTCCAGAGAAATTCCCTTAGCAGCCTCATTGCAGTCACTTTGTAAAACAACACTTGGAAACATTTTCTCCAAAGCTTTAGTCAGGTTTCTATTCATAGGGTTTTCTCCCTAAATTTTGATGCTGTGGCCTCACTGGGGCAGAGGCTTTTTTGGATAGAAATGAGATGTGTGGGAAGGTGATGGTTGGTAAAGGTGGGGGGAAGGATGTTCTTATCCGTTTGGCATCTCTATTAACAAACTGGGTCATTTTGTTGTGTTGTATTTACGTGACTTGTTCCTGTGCTGGTGTGAAATGTGAATCACCAAAACATGATGATTATTTAAAAAAAAAAAAAATCTAAATGAAACAAAACTGAAATAGAACTGAAAGGCTAAATGAAATCAAGTGGAAACAGAACGTGCAACATAATTCTTTTGGTACAGTTTCCTTCTGCAGTTGCTGAGTAAAGCCAAATAGATTTATTTTCCACTTCCATTAAAAATATCCAGGCTTTTGAGTTTGAAATGCTCAGAGACAGAAAATACAGCTGTCTTTTCAGGTTCAGCCTTTGGTTTGTCTTTTGCTTATATGTTTTGGAGATTTAAGTAGATATTTATGGGCAGTGTATTGTAAAGGCGGCTATTGACTCTCATCTTTGTTGAAACCATATGAATGTTGAGTTTATTCCGGTTTTGCAACTGAGATGGGAATGCAGCAGAATTTCTCAGTAGAAGACTCTCATCCTTTGCTTACGCATTGTAAGTTCTGCTCAGTTTTGCTCTTCTTGCCTAAACTCTGAAACTAATTTTGTGACTTCGTAAGACGTATTAGGCTATGGTGCTTGCATGAAATACCATACAAAGTTTGGGAAAAATACTGTACTAGTCTCAAGTATGCCATGCATCTCTTTTACAGATAATCTGCATGTGTATTAGTGTCATTGATTTACTGTGTTTTTGTAGAGTACAAGCATCCTGAATCAGGACCCCATTATGCTCCTCACTGTACAAACACAAAAAAGAAGGTTTCTTTCCATTCCACAGAGCAGCCTTTGTGCTTGGAGCTTAGACTAATATCAATGTGTCTTTGTATGGGAAAAATTCAGAAACGGAGAGTAGGTAAGAGATCCCTCTAGCATGTTTCATGAATGAGATTTCAGTCCTGAAAACGTGCTTCAGAATTTATAAACTGAGTAATGTGTGCGTATGTATTCTCTCTCTGTATACTTTTTATACATATAAATGTAGAAGTTGCCTTACTCCTAGAAGTACAGATAATGTTAATAATACTTCCTGTAATGTCTTTTGATTAGGAATTCAGAGCATTTGGAAAGCATTCATATACCAATCATGAAGTTTTCTCTGCTCTTCCAATTGGGAAGCAAGATCAGCCTCAACCTATAGAGCAGAAAACTGAGGGACAGTGTCACGAAATAGTTTGCATGGGTGGGTTTAAAAGAATAGAGATATTGACTGCTAGTCCTGTTTTTTAACTTCAAGACCATCCTTTTCCTTCTTGAGCTCCAAAGAACCACAAATTACAGACTTCTGTCTGCCCAATTATTTCTAAAGGTCTCCTTCTAGCAAGATGAAAATGTAATATTGAAATTACTTAAATATGTAAAACTGGGACTTTGGAGTATAATTAACAGCATAAAGTACAGAAATATTTACAGCCTGAGTCGTGCCGGTTAGGGCTGGGAGGGAATACTGTCTCTAGCCCCTCGGATTGTTGGAGTGCGAAGTCCCTGCCTGAAGGCGGCCTGGGAGAACTGGGGTTAGGTAGCAGCGCAGGCAGTGGTTAGGCAGTCAATTGAAAGACGGTGTGTGTAACTAACGGTCCAGAAAAGGTTTCATCCTGGAGAACAATTAACATCTTCAGCCATATGTACAAGAGCTGTCGTATGTTTTATAACCTAAGGACCAGGCACTGGGGGAGTCCAGGAAAAAATTCTTCACATGGAGACTATTAATGTGAGGAACAGACTCTACTGAACGCAGTGGTGTAGGCAGCCACTGCGAGCAAACCGACTAGCTTAAAAGCAAAAACCACGGTACAGAACACAAAATGCATGGTGATTCCTACCCGCGTATTTGACATCTGTTTTTTGAATATGCGACAGAGATCCAAAATGAAGGAAATGAGACAAGCTTATTAAGAGGGAGGAATCATTTTGTTATTCATATTAAAAGTTCTCCTAATCCATTTCAGTATTTTTTTCTGTTTCCAGCTGTATGCTCAGTAAGAGTAGAGCTGAATCAGTGGGGTCTGCAGGTAGGTTTATATCTGTTCTGTGTTGCATCTCTTACACATTTTCTCAACAGAGTGTAGTATAAGCTAAGGAGTCCTGAGTGGATTTGATCTGTGTAGCCTATGAATATTATGACTGAGCTATTAAGTTATTTTCTTCGATAAGCTTTTTAAGAGGGAGACTACTTTCAAGATAATGGATTATAATCAGACATGTGCCATAGTATTTCAGTAGTAGTTATTCAGCAGTGTGCTCACAAAGACCTATCTTGTGATGGGGCCAATCAAGGCATCGTTTTAAAAGGTGTCCATTCACACTGCGTGTTTGGACTCACTGGCACTGAAGTTCAGTGACAGGTCCTAAAAATGTAAGCCTAATTAATTAATGTTCTGCTCAACTCTGTGAAAAAGGCTGGTGTGTTTCACCTCGGTAAACCAGGACGGCATGAAGTGGTGACTAGTGGAAGATCACAGAGCAGAATCCCGACTTTCCTTAACCTGCAGCTAACTTGCATCAGTTGCAACACAGCCAGAATTTCCAAAGCACTGGGAGAGGTTTCTGCAACCTTCTGCAGATCTGTAGATTTCAGAAGTTCTGTATGGGTGTGCTTTAAAGATGCGTTTAACTAACTACTCCTCCTAAGCAATATTGTGTCTCTGGCAGATTGGAGTGATCAGTCTGGTGGTGATGAAAATTCACCTGAATTCTGCCAGAGCTAACATCTGGGCCTTAGTGGACTTGGCACTGTATGTAAAATTAATCTTTGTTTTGAAACTGTGTGTTTTCTGAGGTAGTAACTCCCGGTTGTGGCTACCAAGGTCTGAACCGAGACCGCTGCACAAAAAATGCAGTCTACCAAATATACTTTCATTTGATAACCTCAGTTGTCAAAACTGTGACCTCTGTTAATTTGTCACCAGGCAAATTATTGTCAGCAGCTCCCAGATTCCATGAGAACCCCAGGCAGGTAACAGAACCCCATACTGGTGAGCATTTCTGGGTTTGCTGTTTGTGGCGATAAGCAGCCTACTTACAAATGACTTGAGAGAGGTACCCGTAATCGAGGTGATGTGCCACGGATTGTCCAGCGTAACAGCAGCAGATGCATCAGCGGTTCTTGGAGGGCTCACTGCCCTTGTCTGGAGCACACCCCTCCAGAGCAGTGTAGCCTGTCATATATTTTTATATTAGATCAAATAAAGCAAATAAAGCATATTATTTAATAAATGGTCATCAAGAAAGGCAGAGCCTTATTATTAAAATAATTTATAGAATTTCCTTCTCGGTATTTATTAGAAAGGCGAAAACAAAATGAATGAAGTTGCTGTTGTGATAGTAGGGTAGAGTCTGATAGGGAAGCCTGTATTTTTTAACAGCAGGTATAAAAAATCAGAGCATAATAGAAGTTAGAACGTTATTTAAAGAAAGAAAATAAATAAAATAGCTTTTTACATACATGTGCAGTCTATTGAAAGGCCATCCAAAGCAATGATACCAATTTAAGAAGATGATCTTTTGCCTTAATTATACATCTGGGAGATATTAGCTGAACATTTTGTGGAGAACTGCGAATACCTTAGTTGCCAGTTGTCTAAAATGCTGCTAATGATTGCTTCAGTGCCAGTGTTTTGATGGCTAGAACCTAGGCCTGAATATGAATACAAAGAACTCAATCTAAAAAAAACGCGTATGCACACACTTTTTATACAAAACAGATTTCAACCATCTGCTTGGCACTTAGCTTTGCAACTATAGGCTCTGATATGAAAGGGAGCACTGTCCAGGTTATGAATGGTGTCACTTTTATTGGTACCTTAGAAAAATCATAGTGTTTTCAGGAAGCTTGTGTATCCAAAGGTTTTCTTCAGTGGAATAATGAAAACAACCGCCTCAGCCAAAATTTTGTTTCTTCCATCGTTTCTCCGACGGCTGTGTCTCCTTATCCCTGCTAAAGGGATTTTGTGGTGGAGAAAAGTTTGCTCTGCACCTCAGCATTTCCAAATGTATCAGAGGAGTTTAGATGAGTGGCCCTTGGAGCTGACACCCCAGATGGTTTATGACACAAAGCACTGTTTGCTTAGGAATACGTTGTATAGCAGAGTCTGTTGCCCAAGCACTGCAGAGCGTGTCAAATCAGCATGGAAGTTAATGGACCAAAAGCCCTTCTGAATTTAACACTTTCCCATTTGATCTGAATTTACAGCCTTAAATCAGGACCGCAGTTTTCCTTTAGTGGTGCAGTGGTGGAAAACAAAGTTGATAGCATAAATAACAGGCATATAATGCAATGATTTTGACTCAATTCATCTGTTTAAAGGTTTAGAATGAATGAGACTGTATAAAATCTTTGGTAGAAAACTCTTTGCAAAATATACAAAAAATTGACAGGAGAGGATTTGAGTATGTTTTAATTTCATACTCTGACCGGTTCATGTTTAACTTGTAATAGGTTAAGCAGAAGAAGATGCAGCATACAAAAAAATCAAAAACATTTGGAGCTTTCACTCTTTGTTAGCAATTTAGGTAATCTTTCTCTGCCTTTGCTAGATTTATCCTAAAAATATGCAGGACAAAATATGTTTCTTCTTTGCTTCTAGTTCTTTTAATGAAAGGGTTTGACAGTGTTTTCCTTAGGTGCATGTTTGGAAAAAGATGATGAAAATGGAACCTCCTGCATGAAACAAAGCCTCTGTGTTTGGCCATCCATTTAGTGCCGTGTCACATTAGTACTGCATTGTTAACACCTTTGGACGGGGCTGAAGGTTTCTTGCTGCTGCGTCTAGAGAGCTGCTTATGTCGGATCATAACGTTGCTGAATGCTTTTCTCAATAAACGTACTTTTCATTTAAAAGTAGGGCTGGATTGTTTGCTTCTGAGATGTCGGGAGAGTGAATAAAAGGACTAATTGTTATTTACACTTTCATTTTATGAAGATTTCTCTATGTTACATGGTCTTGAGAAAGTACTGCTTTTAACTACTACATTTTATTTGCCTGGGTCTGTCATTTTGTGGAGAACATCTAAGATGATGAAAGAAAGATAAAGTTGAATCTCTGCAGATAAAATGATGATAATACTCGAAACTTAAAAGCTTCCACATAGTTTTAGATGAATCATAATGTATGGACAGCAGAAATCCAACTTTTTAAAACGTGTCAAATATGCCTTAACAGTATTAAGGTTATATAGCCCTAACCAGCTAATAGACTCACAGTCCTGTGTGCTATTCCCGTCTTGTCCCTTCCTCAACTCTTCTTCTTCTTCTTCTACATTTTTTATGGGGAGCACCACTATTCTCACGGGTAGAGATTAAAACAACAAACCTATTAAGCTCAAGAAAAGTCCATGGCCATTTAAATGGTGATCCTAATGGAGAGCAAACCCAAAGAAGCTAGCTAGTTCTCCAGCCACCATGTCACCATGTCTCCCCATAGCAACTGTACTGAAGTTATTTGACCATCTGCTTGGTGAAACGGTTCTTCTTGTTGCACACCATAAAATGGGTTTCTTCAGGAGTGGGAAATAGCAGCCCATCCACTCTTCAGCATTAAGTCACGCAAGAAGAAGCTCCTGTGTTCAGGGATGGGCGAGAAGAAATTCTGTAAGAAACGCAGTGAGTGGATTCATAATGAAACCTTTACTTGTTTGGCCCCGTGTTCTTGGAAATTTTAGAAGGGAAAGTCTACTTGGCCAATATCAACACTCTGGTCATTTTCTTTACTTCCCCTCCTTCTCCCTTTAGGTAATAGTCATATTTATTGTCAATTTATTTTCTGTAGATGCCTCCAATCCACTGTGGTTTGAAGGAAGTTCCAGGGCGAGTGCAGGACAGGTTAAATTTGAGATGGCAGTTGGTGGTGTGGAAGGGAGGGTTGGGAGAAGGAGGTGTCAGAGGGTAAGAGAGTGCAACTGCAGTTTGAAACAACCTGCCAATTGTCCCCCTTTTGATTAAAATGGCAACTTTCAAGCTGGGTTCATGAACTGTTTGATTTGAGTTACACTGTTAACTAGAGTTCCCTCATGCTGTTAATAAGAACTGAAAAAATAGCTGACTCTCTCCTCTTTTTTCCCTACTTTCCACTGCTAAAATGGAAAATGTTGCACGCTGTTGGTCTCATCATGTCACCCTTCCCATTAAATTTAAACATCTGACTTATGAAAAGGTTGGGATGGAGAGAGGGCGATTCGCAGAGGAGGATGCACTTGGTAGATCTGGTGTGGCTTATTCTCCTGGGTTTTGGCCAGTTCAACCTTGCCATCAGGTTACAGTGGCATTTGCACTGAGGCTGAGTGTGAATGACTGGGTTCAAAGGTTGAACTCCAGCTTTCTTCGTTGCCTGTCGTTGTCATAATCCAAAATAAAATGAGGTTAACAATATGCAGGAGCATCAGTCTGCCAGTTTCCTTGACCATCTAGCTCCAGTGTATGGAGGAAAGTGAGGTCAAGCACGTCAGGACAGGACTCTGGAAATCCCTTGAAGCATCATGTGCTGCTTGTGCCTTCCAGTAAGCCCTCGCTACGGTTTTGAATGTCTCCAGAATGAAGTTGGCTCCTACGTTTCAAAGGCTATGTAACATCTGTATATTCAAAGATTCCGATCTATTATTTAACACTGAAAGCAGGAGGAAAGGACAAATGTGTAGAAAGAGTGCATATTTTTTGTAAAGAAAAAATAGTGTGTGAAAGAATTGCATGTGAGCCAGCTAGTACAAAAAAATGTGTGTGTCCATTTAGAATTTTGGGGTAATATAATGTTTTGAATAGTTTGGCTCATGCATCTAATCTCTTTGGAAGTATGCTACTTCCAGGGGCATCTGGGGGAAAATTAGAGCTTGTTTTTCTCTGTCCTTACTTTTATTCGTATGAAATGTCAAAGTGAGTGCCTGAAATAAATTGATCTGCATTTTTAGACCTGTTTATCAGGTAGAGTTCAATAAAGCAATACACACACGTTGTAATTGTGAACTATTGTGCGGATGACTTGTTCTTTCTTTGAGATGAAAATAACCCTGTTGAACAGGAGGGTACATGTAGCACTAAGTGGTGGATCTTTTATTGTGTTTTTAAAATTTTAAAAACGCTTCAGGAGAGTAATAGCTAAAATATGCTTCTCACCAGGCACTGAGTGTCTTGTGTCAGTTGTTTTTTTTGTTTTTTTGTTTTTGTTTTTTTCTCAAATGAGAACTTGCATTGCATTTGGCAGAGTTTGGTGCCCTTATTGGTAGTCTTTAAAAGAGGGCAAGGATTGAGCAAGCCCAGAGATCGTTATTTGCCCTCACCTCCAAAGCTTTCATTACTGGCTCCTGTGCAGCTCTGGGTAGGAGCATCATGGGGAAGGTTGTTCTTCTGTCTTTGCAGTATTGTTGTGTGAATAAACAGAGGATATGCTTGTCATTCGGCCTCTTTTCACAAGCCCCACATTCATTTATGATCACAGGGCTCTGTCCAGCTCCTACTGAAAACAATTATAAGATTCTCATTGACTTAACTTGGATGTTGGATTGGGCCCATTAAATGGGATGAAAATAAAGTGGAAGCATTGTTAATGATTCCTGTTGATGCTTTTCCTGGCGCAAAGTACTGCACATAATTGTTTTTAGAGGAAATACAGTTGCCTTTAAGTATTACATTTATTAGCTTTTTAAAGGAGGAATAACCAAACTGGACATATGGGGTGTTTGAAGTGTGATTGTGTGAGACTAAGATAATTTCAGGAGACTAGCTTAAGTCGCAGGATATGTGTGATGCCCTTTGTATACAAAATGTGGGATTGTGGAATTTATTTTGCATGCACTGGTTTTAACTGAGAAAGAACCCAGAATGCATATATATAGTCATATGTAGACTATATAAGGAATGCAACCTAGCTGCTGCAGACTTCAAGACCAATTAATCAGGCCTGATAGTGATGTGATCTCTGGAAATACTTTAATTAAGTAGGTGTAATCCTTATTAACAGTAAGTTGCTTGAATCCATACTGAGTAAAGTCTGAGAAGGAGTATGGTAGATTGAACACACAAACAAAGGCCAGTCCTGTTAGGCTCTGAGTGGCTTTGACGCCTTTGAGGTTGTGTAGGTTTTGGACTTGCTACGAGATCAGAACGCCAACAAAAGAATTTTCACCTTGTCTTCATAATTTTTCCCCTGTAACCGACAGTGTCCTCCCCACGTTAAAGTGGGGTACTACTCATGTTTTTGGTATAATTCAGGCTTTGCCCCTGACTTGGTTGGAACGTGTGGTATAGGCAGATATTAAACAGTTTTTCTTAAGCTTTATTCTTTAGTTTTCGGATTAAATTCCAAACTGTGGAGAAATTATGTATGTAATATTTCCTGTTGACTTCAGTGTGATTTAGCTGTGGATGACTCTGATCCAGGTCCTTTTAAGAACAAGGTAGAAGAGGGCACTGCTTGTTTCACTGCTTTCTTGTCATTCATTGAGAGGGTGGAGGGAAGGAATGAAGTGCCAGAGCTTTTGTTGTGACTGGTTTTTTTGGGGGGGAAATGTGTTCAAAGAATTATTTTGGAAGATGATGGTGAAGTTGTTCCTACTATTTGCACAGCATTGCCAAAACATTGTGCTGTTGTATGAGGTAATAGCTGCGGTTTGTGGCGACATTATGAAAACATCGGTTTGTTATGATGATTGCAGAAAATTCCCAGATACATGGTAACGTATTTGTAATATTTTATTGAAGTGAAAGATGGAAAATACAGCATAGCTTGGAGTCCCCTCGGACTGATTTCATGTTTCAGGAATGAAGAAGCAATTGTGCAAAACTTCAATGGGGGTACATGACATCAATTAAATAACAGATTTGGGCCCATTTTAGCATAGCTTAGGTTCGTGATTATTTTTTAGTATCATTATTATGTGTTATGTTTTGTTGGTAGTAGGATGTATTTTACAATGCTAATAATCCAAGTTTGAATGTGTATTTTCCTTTTGTCCTGTGAGATAGAGGCAATATTAACTAAATGATAACATTGCTGTGGGACGGTGATGTAGAATAAGGAGTGGGACAGAAATAGTATCTTACAGGTTACATAATATAGTCATTGAAGGCTATCTAAGTATCTAGATAGGAAGGAGACCACAGACTCTTTCCTCTTAACAACTAGTCACGAGGTAAGGCACTCATTGTAATAAGCAGGAAGAGATTCCTGCCGTCCGTTTACGCACTTGAGCTGGACAGGCTAGGCTCCTGCATTTCCAAACTGTGCTGACTGAGAGATTTTAATTTTTTTTTTTTTTTGAACTTTTGATTACATCTTTATTTACACAACCCATTTTTGTTTCTTCTTTAATTCCTTTTTAGTTAATGGGCATTGCTAACTCTGATAGCTTGGATCATGGCTTTTATATTTCTTTGATTTTTATTAAGGGAATAGAATTAAAGCAACACAATATCACCATGACTCTCCAAAGCTCCAGGTACACACAACTGCTTCTTATCCAAGACAGTTCTGTATGCCTGTTAGTAACATGGGTCCTCCGGTTCAAAAACTCTGTTTTGTGTGCATTTGGTGTCTTCCATCATAGTCGGATAATCAAGCCATGACCTCGAAGTGTTCAGCAGGAGTCAGTTGCACGAGAGTACTAGTAATAAATGTTAGCAGATTGTATGAGAAGTCCCAAAACAGGTGTATTAAAACAGTGTGTCACTATACCAGCAAACCAGCGCTGTTGCTTGCTTCATTCTCTTTTTTCCTGTGACTGTTTTCATCTCCTTTTTATCACATTGCAAAAGACCACTCTAACGTATTTGTCTTTCAGAGTTGAAACTTAAGCAGAATTTTCCTAATGCCTGTTGTTATGACATGTCTCTTATAAAGCAGAGCAGGATCTACAGCGGAGATATAATGAATGACCACAGTCAATTACTGGGATGAGGAATTGATTTCTGGTTTTTGAAAGTATACCCTTAATAATTATTCATTTAGCTGAACTATCCTATTCTTCTCTAATATGAGTTATATACAGAAAGATAGAGGCATGATGCATGTTGTTACTCATATAGCTGTGTCAGTAATGATATAAGCAATATAGATATGACAAATTGACTAGAATAAATAATGGCAAAGAACTGAAGTGAAATATTTTGCTGTAGGTAAATACTGGCTCTTTTTGGTGTGTTAGAAAAAGCTAGACTATAAGCAAAATACAATCTCAGAACAATTATGTCATCAACATCTCTAAAGATGGTTTAGTCTTGTCAGTGGGGTACTTTTTCTGGTTTTCTTTTTTCTGCTTTATGTGATGAAACATCCAAACACACAGCATAACACTTATTCTGTGCAAGAAAGAGATATTTAGGGTAATACTTTTTTGGTATATGAACATCCTTTTATAATGTCATAAGGTAGTACCAGGCTAACAAAGCAGAACAGATAGGCTCACAAGGTACAAGTTTATAGAAAATTGCCACAGATGAATTAAAAAAGAAATAATAGTAATTTATTATCCTGATATTTTAAAGCTCAAAATGAAGTGCCCAAAGTTTCTGTTGGAATCAGTGGCAGCTGAAGATGCTGAGAACTTTGCAGGGTTAGGCATCCTCCTCACACGCTTCAGAAGGTGCTGAAGTCAAAAGGAGCTTTTAACTCTTTGAAGTGCTATGGTCTCACTAAGAAACGCTTGTCTGCAGAACATCCATAGTTTTGTGGTGGGGTGCAAAAGGGCATGGGAGAAGGAATAATAAGGGAGGAAAGAGGGGGAAAACTACTTATGTTTATTGATTTGCATGAGCAATACAGCTAGTATTCTTCTGTCCTGCTTTTTGTGTTGTAAATGGGTGGTGGTATGGTACTAGGGGCTTTGTTCTTGGATTTTTTTTTTCTCTCTCTCTCTCT
>VXAL01005095.1:1246-41497 GCA_013399475.1 Chauna torquata | reverse complement strand
ATTTTTAGTGTAGTGGTGGTAAATCTTTTGGAATTGCTTCATTTTGTTCTGTAACCAGGCTGAACAGGAGGGCTTGGTTGGCAATTTTTAGGCTGGGGAGGGTGCAGCTGGAAATGTAAGGGAGTGGCAAAAAGGCAGGAAAAAAAAGTGGGGTGGAGGGAACAAAGGGTTTTTTAGTCTTTCCTAAGGTTCATGGCTATATGGGTTTGGAGATTCATCATCCAGTGGAAAAAAAGCGACAGATGGACCAAGGGAAGTTGTCCTGTTTATTTGACTAGGCCTTCCCTTGACTCAGTATGCTATAATCATCTTTATGCTGGTTGTCTTTCAAGGTATAATTACCCTGGAAGTGAACGTGGGTGGTATGGAGAAGTATTTCTTCAGAAAAAAATAAATAAGAAATAAATGGTCTGGTGAAGAAAAGTCTTGTGTAGCTTTCCAATTTTTTGGTTTGGACAGGGCATACGTACTTTGAGAAGCCAAAGATGTCCTCAGTTGAAGTCCAGAGAGAGTTCACTAGAAACAGTCTAACTGGAATATGCCACAAAATTTATTACAATGGTGCTAATACTTTGTACTTGCTTTGTGCCCTCTGTGCTAAGATCTCAAGGTGCTTTACAAATATTAAGGGATTAACTTGCACAATGCCACTGACAAATAGGTGTTATTACCATCCCCTTTTACGTGCCCGGGGAGCTGCAGCACCAAGCAGTACAGCAGCTCAGTTATGCAGCCCTTTTGCCTAGAGTTAAGAGTTTAGGTTAAGTCACTAAGTCACCCAGTGCAGCCAAAGGTTCGAACATAGCAAGAGAAAATCTTAGTTCCTCTGTCTTCTGCAGTGTTTGCAGACATCCACTTAGCTGAACTCAGTTTTATTTTGGTGGACAAACTTGCAGCCTGGACAGGAGGCAAAGTTGTAATTAATCCCTCTCTAATTGGCATAGCAGTAAGTAATTCTGCTTAATCCATTCCTTACTGTGAGGATGAAGTAAGGCTAAACATCTGAATTGTGGAGGGGACAAGAGGAAGAGGGGGAGCAGGCAGTGAAAGAGGCGGACATTTCTTATGGTCTTTTAGGCACACGTTAAGAAATACCTACATAAATAAAACACCTTTGCGATTTTTCCCTCAGATTGACTCTTGATTTAGTTAGGTGAAATTCAATGAAATAGACGATTCAGTTTGGAAAAATTTACTAAATTTTTTTCTTCCCTACCCCTTCTTGTCTTTCATTCAGTCCGTAAGAGTCTCTGGAGTGTGAAATGTGAAGACACCAAATTGGAATTAATTTTGCTTTTTCATTTAACAGATTGTGTTACATTAACACCACACTATTGCCAAGCAGCAAACCTTTCCATTCCTCAGATGTTAGCTGCTAATACAGACTAAAGGCTGCTGAAAGAGAACGGCAGTGCTGAAATGCTTTATTTAAGTTTATCTCCCTTGTGGCTCAAGTGGGCTCTGATTCTGCTAAGATGCATTCACAGGAGCAGGTCTCCCTGACTTCACTTTTATTGCTTCCTGGCGAGTGAGCTGGATTCGATTTCGTGAAACATCGCAGGAGCTGGAATTTCAAGTCTTGCTCAATACTCAGAGAGACCTTTGTGAGACTGTTCTCCTCCATCTACACAGACGCTAAACACACTGAGGACACAATTGAATTAATCAGGACTACTTATGAACATAAAATCAACCAAGACTCTATTTAAGAGATGACAACTTTGATATACTGTTCATTAGCAGCCAAGGAATTGTTGCTGCTTCTGTAACTGGATTATTAAATTGTTTACTGATGATACTGTCTTGCTTCCAATATTAAGTATGCGTTGAGAGTATTATTGTAGTTCTACTGAAAAGAACTAGCTATAAATGACATCACAGGATTTGTTTTCTCTCCTTAAATTGAGTTTTGTTTGCACTTTTGAGTTCATTTTTTAATTTTCAAGTTCAGCCCAGGATCTGACAGTCAAGTGGCATTCTCTCATGCTCTTGGATGGCGATCGCCATACAAATTCTGCAGCTTGAATTCTTCTCATGATGATACCTGCCTTTCTGCAAAATATTTATTGTGTACCCTTTCACAGTCAGGATGGATCCTGGAAGTAAGTTAATGTAAATCCCAGTGGGGGCTAAATCTGATCTGCAATTAGTACATTATTCTATGGTATGTGACAAGAATATAATGCTACTCAGTGGCCTATAGAGTAATTGGTTCTGCAGGACCTAGTAAAGTAGTAATAAAGGGGCCTCAAATCAGAGAATGAAACAAAACAAATGATGTATATGTCTCTTAATGCATCCAGTACTCAGGACTGTTTACTGAGTGTCAGGTGACACAACCCCAGTTCAGTACAGAATTGTACCGTAATAGTTCAGATCGCGTTGTTATCCCTGGCAGGGTTTAAAGCTCAAGCTCCCTTGAGAGCAGTGGCCCATTCATTGGTACCATCTCACTGAAGGAAATACAAGTCCATTCCTGTGCTTTTTAGCAAAATTGTGTGTCATCTGTCTGTAAGAGACTATTCTATTTCAAGCTTTCTGCCCTTTGAACTAGAATTTTCATATACATCCTTAAAAATCCTGTGCTACAATTGTAAGCCTAAATTACATGAATTTGAGAGAATCTGAGCAAAACTGCCTTTGAGGGGTGGTTCTTCTTTCAGCTCTGGTACTGTTGCCTTTTTCCATCTTTACAACTGTAATCCGGTTGCATTTAAAATCATCAGGAATCAGTGTGGTGTCACTGCTAATGGAGCTGGGTCAGGAACCCAACGAGACATCAGTCGTCTTTAGTGTGAACAAAACTCTTTTACTCTAAGAGTGTGTGTTAAAGATGACATGGTTGTACATGTGTAGAATTATCCTGTATTTCATCTATTGCGAAAATAGAGGAATATGTTACAGTGCTGTTAGGGTTGCTATTCTCAAATGCAGAAGGCTTCAGCTGCTGCCGTGTTATAGGTATAACCCAGAGTGGTGGGCACTTCACCTGTTTGTACGTTTTTTAACCCACAGACCAGTTTTAAAGTATAATATAATCACATACTTCATAATCACATTCCAAGGATACTACATTTCTAAAATTTTCATTACCTGTCTATAGCTTCCTGTTAATGTTAATTCTTTGTTTCCTTAAACTGTGAGGTGCATGACAATACACAATTACATAGTCGCCAGTGCAGTTTATTGCTGTCATGGTTGTGTTTTCTGGTTGGTGAAGCAGTTTTTCAAAATATGATTTGTTGGGTGTGTTTGATCCCACTGGAGATGCAAGGAATATGATTTCCAGGATTGTTGCCTGGTGGTTAACTGGAGACTAACCGCTCAGTTCGGTGGAGTTGAATTAGGAACCGTGAGAACGTTGGGTGTCATGCATTTGTCATACTATAGTCCAAAATCCTGCTAAATTGTGTGTAGTGTATCATGCCTGACAATTCTGGAAAACGCTGGTCACAGCTTTTTATGCCACGTTGTGATTGCATTATATTGAGCCAACCTTCGTCCAAAAAGGGCCCTCTCTGCTTCTTTCCAACATGCAGCTGAGGGTAGCAAGCGCCAATCTGCCATACTTGCAGCTATCTCTTCCTGATTTCTTTTTCACAGAAGTATGGAAAGGTTTTCTTTTTTTTAGGCTTTTGCTTTCAGATTTTCAGCATTCACTTCTAGTAGAAGAAAATCAGAAAACTGCAGAAAGGAAGGTGAAGTTTCTCTACGGCAGCATTAGTTTGGCAGTACAAATCAATGTATATTTTATAAAATGCAGTTGAATGGCTCTAAATTAGTTGTAACCACTGCTATATGTGGGAAGGTATAGCATGCAAAATGTAACATTCATAATGAATGCTTTCCTGTTGGTGGATAGCTAATTTTTAAACTGCCCAGGAAACATGTTGCTGGACAGGATTCACTTAGCGGGGCTGCCGCCTCTTTGGAACTTTGTTGTTAATGGCTGGTAACAGGCTGCAGTAACAATAGTGGGTTTTCTGGTAACTGCATTATTTTCACAGTGCCACTGATGGAAGAAACGCTTGCTAGCAGCTGATAATTAATGATCAATTTGGAGATTATCACAAACAATTTACAAAGGTTGACTTTTCCTTTAGAAGTCTCTTTGGATAGACTGGATGTTAAATTACCTGCCTAAGGCTTTTACTTTACTTGTGCTAATAAGATGAAAATGACTGTGTTTGAAGAGCTCTGAACTGAACTTTTCAGACTGTCTGATAATCCATACAACTCTTCTTTAAACATCTTAAGTGAGTGAGCAAATAGAGACTATAATAAAATTGAAAACCATCATTTAGGTGCGTGTTACCACCCGGCCTAAGTAATGGGGCATGACAAATAAGAAGCACTGCTGTAGAGTTCATATTTTCATTTTATGACATACATTAAATATTTGATCGTCAACCAGCAGATAAAAACAATTGGGCTAAGAGTATCATCTGCAGATAGAAGGGTAAGATTTAGACTGTCATGGCCTGAGCACAGGATGGAGAACTCCTATATCTTAATACGTGCTTTGATATCGTCTCTTTGTGTGGTGGTGTGCAGACCACTTAAAATCCTCTCCTGTGTTCCCTCAATCTGTAAAAAGGAGTTAGTAATCCTTATTTACTTCAGAGGGGATAATAATCCTTATTTACTTCACAGAAGGGATATGCGAGGAGTAATTAGTATTTGTAAGTGCTTTTAAGGATGAAAAGAGTAGTGCAAGTATGAAAAGCTCTCTAGTAAATTGTATGAAGCAAAGAAGAGGAGAAGAAGTAGGATGAGATTTGTAGAGGTATGTGGCTGTCTTGAGACATAGATGGGCTCCTGGTCAGATTTTCAGAAGTGCTTAGGTATCTTCTTACTGGAAGCATATTTGAAGATCTCTTGCAGCAAGACAAACTTCTCTCCTCTCCTTTTCTTTCTTTCTTTTTTTTTTTTTGGCATTTTAATATCTTTATAATTCTGGCTCATGCTTCATATCCATGACATATGGGGTGGGAAGGGGGGAGCAGAGGGAAAGGGGCATAAAGGCCTAGTAACAGCTGCACTTTCTGATCTTCCCCCTCTAAAGCAAGGATGGAGATCGGGTGAGAAAAGAGTAGGAGAGGAAGGAAGGAAGAAGCCTTTGTACATCTGATGGGTTCTTTTATGAGCAGGGCAGGGTGGGCAGGTTGCAGACTTAAAAAAAAAAAAAAAAAAAAAAAATGCCAGCAGGGAGACGTAGCACACAGGTGCATGCTTGGTCCATGTTGCGGGCAGGTTAGTGGAGCCAGAAGTGTGCTGTTTAGTTAGAAGTGCTCCCCTAGCATTAGTTTTGTGTTTTTGAGACTTTATGTTATGGCTGAGATTTTTAAAGCTTAAAATCAGATACACCTGTGTGAGCCATTTATAAGAGAAAGAAATGCTGAACAGGAGGATCTTTGCTTTCAGTTTGTGAATGAAGGAGAGGAGCAGCTAGGTATAAGTTACAGTAATATAAAAACTGCCCTTCCTAGGGAACTGTGTCTTTTCAGTATGCCTTTAGATTTAGTTACCCAGGGCAAAGGTTGGAAAGGGGACTGGTTGTAGCTTTCCGTCATCATCTTGATAACACATTTGCTGAATGTGGTATTCCTCATTTTCACTGTACCAAGGAATTATCATCAGAGCTATTAAATGGTAGAGGAAACTGGAAGTCAGAGCGTGGGGATTGCTATCCGAATTTGGCCCTGGTTTGCTGTGTGAGGGTGGGGCTGGGGCTTGGACTTTCATTGAAGTGCCGGTGCTGGGCAGCTCTGTGGGTAAGCAAGAACCAAAGCGGTGTAGTGATTCATCTGTGAAATGGGTGTTACCATCAGTATTTCATGGTGCAGGTATATGAGATTTCTTTAAATTAGTTGTTCTGAGTAAAAAGCACTTGGTAATTGTAAATTACTATGGCATTACTTGGCAAGGGGTGAGTTTTAATCTTTTGTGAAGGAAGTGGGATGGGGTAGTGAAAAGGATTTGGTGAAATTCTCCTGCTGAATGCTGGTGGTTCTTTTCTGTTTGTTTGTTTTTTTAAATCAGCGCCCAGGAAAGAAAGATGAATAGATTTCTACATAGATATGGCCAATATGTTTTAAAAAAAAAAAAATTCTTAGGGTCTGTTGGCAGGCTGGATAAAGACACTTAGTTTTGCAGTTACAAAATACAGTAGCTGAATAGACTGCTTAATTTTTCCGCTTGCTCACATGTCAGTATGCACAAAACTATCAGTTAAATTAATGATACAAGCAAGTAATACAAACAGTGATCACCAATAAAATGTTTTCTCTTTTGAAAAAAAAAAAGAAAAGAAATAAAGAAAATCAGAGCTCGCAAAGCTTTTTATAAAGGTAGTTAAACATTCTTATCTCTTGTGTAGAAATAGAAAAATTGGGAGCCAGAAAGATTCAATAAATTATGTAGGGTCACAGAGGAAGCTGCTGGTAACTGGGCACTGAATAACGGTCCTCTGGGTTCTTAATGTTGTGTTTTAGTAGCCCATGCACAGTCAGGGAGGGCGCTCGGCAGTAAGCTACCTGCTCATAGTTTCCATGTTTGTGCTTCTCCAATAATGATCAACTCCACAGGACATTGCCATACTGCAGAATTAAATTTCTGTGGTGTATTTCAGTCATTCAACCAATCCTACTTCCAAGATGTCATTCAAACAATTACAGAGCTTGCCAGATGACTACTTACCCAACTCAAAAGCTATTTATTACCTTTTTGAAATTAAAAAATGGGACAGAGGAACTTCCATGTTGCATTTTGTATCCAGGTCATGCTGGTAACCTGGAAAACATAACTGATCGTCTACCTGTGATAAAACTAGGGAGGTGTTTGTCAATGGCTGATACAAATGAATTGGTGATTTTTCTCGATGTCCTGGTTTAATATGACTGTAATTATTCCTAATCAATTACATTGTTTGCAGTACGTAGCCCATGGAATGACTGGGCATCCTCTTCCAGTTAAGAAATGTTCTTTCCAGTGCCATCTTCAGATGCATCAACAGGCTTTGTGGGAGATCTACTATCTGTAGCCCATGCAGTCCCTTTTTATAGGGTTACAGCGCAGATACATCTGACCATTCTTGATTTGTTCTCAGTGCCAAACCCATGTACTTTATTTAAAATAAAATAAAATAAAGGCAGGGGGAGGGGGTTGTAGAATAGAAAAAAGTGGGAAGAAAGTTTGGTTGTTGGCTTTTGTTTAACAGAGAAGTTAACTAAGATGCTCAGCACCAACACCTCTTAGCCTGAAGGAATCTGAAGGTCCTCCATCCCTTCACTACACAGGCCAAAGGTGCCCTTTGTATTCCTCCTTCTCCACGCAGTGGTCATTTTCCTCATAAAAATCATGACATACGTTTTAGATCTGAACATCTGGATTCAGATTCACTTATAATATAATTAGGTGTATTCCCAGTGCGGAGGAGGTTTTTGATGGATGAGATCTTTTCAAGAAAGCTCTTATACCACTTGTTATGGCAACAGCAGTCAGGTTTACTTTACTGTAATGTATATTTGTTTTTTTCAGAAGACTATAGCTCTCTTCTGAAGTTGGACCTCCATGGCAATATGAGCCTTAGACTGCTAAATTGTTTTAATACAGCTTGGTAAAAACAGTTATAGGCAAGCACATTTTAATAGTGATTTTTTCAAAGTGCGTTTGAAGGCAGCGTGTGGACAGTGTGATGTAGGGGAAGAGCCAAATGTTTATTTTAAGATGCGTTTGAATGAATCTGCCTACATAAACTTGCCAGTGTTAAGAAAGAGGGGCTCTGCCCCTTTTAGATCACAAAGGCCTCTCAGTGGGGGATGGTTTTGGTAATGGAAAAAACAAAAAAGGTTCCAGTATGTGGTGGAGGAGGTAAAATAAACAAACAGCGATGGATGATTGCTTCTCTCCATCAAGGCTTCTTTATCCTTGCAAGCTCGGTCAGTGGTCAGCATGTTAGACACCCCTCCCTGTTTTATCCATCCTGTAACTGTGTTCTTTGACAGTGCTGGTTTATACAGCTGGGGCTTTGTGGAGCTTTATGGGTATCGCTATTGAACAACAGGCATGAAGGTAGACAAAGCACCTATGGAAGGGTGGATGGCAGACTTCTTCTGAGGTTCCCCGGGGGAAAAGATACTGCTTTCAGGGCTTCTTGCCTCCTTTCCACCCGCCCCACCAAATCCCAAAGATTTGGAGAGCGGACACCTTTCTACAGTGGCGTTTCAGTGCCTGTCGCTGCACCGTTCTAAAATAAAATTCGAGACTCCTTATGGTCCTAAAGGTATGCTGTCTGTGTAGAATGGTCTCTCATTTTCACATTTGTTTTTGTTTAGAATAAGAATATGCATTTGTTTGTGCATGGGTATATGTGTGCTGTATGGTTAATAGCTGTGTTTCAATTATGTAACTGCTCCAGCAGCATCTAGGGTTAATGCTTGTTAGGATGGGTAATTATCAGCTGTTTGTGACTTGTAATAAATATTGTTCTTTCTCTTGAAACTTGACAGGCATTTCTTGAATGAGATATAACAAAAATTCAGCTTTTAGGCAGTGGTGGGTTGAAGTCAATGCACTTCTCTAGGTGTGCAGTTCTGGCCGTGAGGAAGCATGTCCGTGTCTGCCATCAGCAATTTAGGGAAGGGTTCAGTAGCACTTTAAACCAAACACGAACATTCAGAGAGCAGAAAATGACAGAATTAATGTGGCTTGTACAAATACCACTGTGAGTGAACAGGCATGTGTCGTGATGGATGATTACACTTCACATTTGTTAATGTAGATTTTTAGTTCTTATGGTTTAATGGATAAAAACTAAGAAAGCAATATAACAACTCTCAACCTTTAACAAGACAACTGAAGACAACTTTCACAGTACAACGTGCATAGGCAGTGAAGCCGGATCCTTCTCATCAGCCCATAAACTTTTCTCTGTTGTACCCCTCATGCGATGCATCTATTGGAACAGAGATGGCATGGCTCTGCAGCACGATATATGAGTGCAAAACCACCTGAACACTTGGAAGAAAAAAATTCATCTTCTCTTTTGGAATATCATCAGAATGTCTCGGTAAAATTATTTAACCAATTTTTGTTTTACTCTATTTGTATTTCAGAGTAGTTTTCAGAGGCAGCAATTTTCACTAGTTTCTGAAAGGCAACATCTGGGCTTTGGAACAATCCCTTTTCAGCTTTGGAAATTCTACCTCAAATTGCTTGGACATTATAGATGTTCAAAAAATTTTTTTTTTTTTTAACATAATAGAAAAGCAATAATGTATTTATTCCCTGTCCTTTTGTCTTCAAGTTCAGATTGATTTTTCTTTCTCAGGCTCTCCAGAATTATTTGTTCCTGGGCCAAGAATGCACCTGTCATGTATAAACCCCTCCAAAAGGGAAGGGGGGCAGACACATGCAAGTGAACAAAAAAAATAATAAAAATTCTAGGCAGCTGGAATTAACCTGTTGGAAAGAAAATGTTTGTATCCATTAGAGACATTGCTCTGTCTAAGTATATTTTTGCATACACGCACAGAAAACTTTTCACTGTGCTTATAATTCTTAATGGTATGCACGGGCTCGCTGAGGCCCCAGTTCTGCTCCAGCTAAAGTCATTTAGAGGCCCAGTATTTCTGTGGTACAAGTTCAAGCTATGAATGTATATGCATGCATACTCTATTAGCATTATTAGTTTTGCCAGCAAATGTACAATATACACATGGATGTGTATATACGTAAGCGTTCCTGTGTTTATTTGCATTTTTGTTATAAAGTGACGCACATGATGCAAACGTGTATCCAAGTGATGATTGGAGCAAGAGTTTGTATAAGAAGGGCAGAAGGATACTTTAAGTTCAGATGCATAAGCACCAGTGGGTATATTGAAAATGATTTAGAAAGTGCAATTATTTGTGTATTTATTAGAATGAATGTAAACTTCTTACTCTGAACATACCAGTAGGTAAGGAAATTGAGAGTGAAGTGGGAAAATGAGATTCATTTTAAATTTCATTTTTCTAACTTTCTAATTTTTGTTTCTCGTTCGTTTGTGATTATTCACAAACTCTCGTGAGGGAAAGTTGTTATTTAAAAAAATTGAAAAAAATATATTTGTTGAGTTTGTTATGTAGGTAGGGATAACAAGGGGAAGGGAAGGTGGGACTTGAAGCTGGATAGCTGTTTCTTTGGAACTCACGTTATTAAGCCGTGGCCTGGTGGAATAATGGGAAAAGCTGTGCCATAATTTAGCTAGATCTCAATAAGAGGAATGGCTTCTCGTGCTGAAATCTGGGCATCTTTGGGGAGAGAATTATTATTAATGTTGATACCACTGAAGGTAATTCATCATTTAGTAATGCTTGAAGAAAATTTTATGTCAGTTTGATGAGACAAAGATACAAATGACCAAGAATAAGCTCCCTAAATTGCGAAAGTTTGTTAGCTAACTTTTCAGAATGAGCCTGTGCTTCCTCGAATTTCCTTTTAAGAAGTCATTCATAATTGTCATAACTTTAAAGCTTTTTCAGCTCTTGGCCTTCATTTCACTCACTGTCAATGGAAATTAGGTATGCACGTCTGTGTGTGATGTATGGATTCCTTGTAGAATGCAGCACAGCTCTCCCACTCAGCGTCTGGAGACTGACTGACTTCTTTTCTGTCATTTTCAAGAATTAGTTTGTACAGTGAAGTTTCAAGGCCTGAAATCTCTAAATATTTGACTAGACTCCTGTTGGTAGTTCAGGAGGCAGAAGAGTGATGATTACCTAATGCCACAGTGACTGTGATAGTTCTTTCATCAGTGATCAATTCCTAAAACTCTACATGAAAATAAAACTAGAACTCTGCTAGTTCTGTTGTGGCATGAGGAGAAATACTAATAAAATAAAATAAATAAAAAACAAACAAAAAAAACCAAGAGGTATGAGGAGCTGAAGAGTTGGGGAGGTACATTTCTAAAAGGTTGGGGAGGGGGATAGGAAGCCAGAGTTAATTTGAGGATGCACTGGAAAATAAATGAGCTTGTGGATTTAATTCAAAATCATCCAAGCAGAGTCTTTTGCATGAAAGAAGCTAGTGATCAGGCTCGGTTTACTTGAAACATCAACAATGACTGCATCCTGCTGTTTCAGAGTTTGTGCTGATAGATGCTCATCGTCTTTGACGCTGCACCATTAAGTTTGTATGTTGCCTGTATCGTAACCACATTTTCACTACATTTTCACTATGTGGCTCTTAGTTTTTGAGAAGTTCTTTAAAAAAATCCACATTTTGAAGTTTGATCTTTTAGAAACATGATTTTCAGCAGAAGTAAAATCAGATCCTGTTTCTGTTTTGGAAACTTACTATTAGATTTTGAGCTCTTTGAATTGACATACAAACTAGTGAAGAACAAAAGGCTTAGGAAGTTGACAGGTATGAAACAAAAGCAGGATACCAGGTTCTCGTGCTACAGCTGAGTTTGCACTTGTGTCTCTGGGGAAATCACTAAACTTACCTGCTTTACACCCACCAGTTACTATAGAAAATGGGGAAGATAACGCAAACTCCTGTTTGAGATCTACAAAACAATTATGCAGTAATATAGTGTCTTTATGGTAATATAGTGTCTTGATAGGAGTTCCTTCATCAGCTTTCAAATGCAGTTGTGGTTGAGGTTTAGTTTATTTCAGGCTAGAGTATTTCACTAAATAACTTTGTTGCACACAAAGAATCTTTCCTACTTAACTGCTTCAAAAGGTCAATGAAAATTTTGCATAATACATATTGGAAACATTCAACATTAATTTTTTTCACATCATGTTTTTCCTGAACTTGATTTTACAGTGTTTTTTCGTGCATTAATTCCTTGCAAGCGCAAGAAAAAGGAGACGATAAGTTTTTAGTTGACAGCATACAGTTCACAGAAAGGTGGGTTTTTTGGTTGTTTTTTTTTTTTCATTTTTCTAATGAAAAAAAGATATACAAGATTTTTTCCACGTTTTATTGAAAGACACTTGGAGTGAATTTCTTATTAGAGGGTTTTGAAACTTGCCAAAATGAAACCATTTACCACTGGAGTTTTGAAAAGCATCTTTTCTAAGAGTATGTGGAATATCAGGTTTATCAGTCACGCTGCTGTGGAGATACTACTATACTTCAAAATACAAACTTTAAAATAGATGGAAGACAGCATATTCCCTGCCAATTTTATATTCAGAATCTTCTAAACTGGTTATACTAAAAAACTATTGTCAAAGTTAGCCCATTCAGGGCGAAAATCTGGGAGCAAAAGTGAGGGGGGGAAAAAAGGGAGAAGGTGAGTTGGATGAGATGGAAATTCTTGGATGGCCTTAACCATAGGAGTACTTGTGGTGGCATTAGTAATAGGCAACTGCTCAGAAATATTGCACAGGTTATGACATAGTGATCTTACTATGTATTAACGAAAGTAATTTATTCACCAAAACCTTTGAATGATGCAAGTTATTTGTAGCATATGTGCATTTTTAAAGATTGCTGATTGATATGATCTTCGAAAGTAATAATTAACAGATTATTGCATCTCAGTGCGAGTGACAGCTGAGGGCACGTTTCATGCACATACATTTATTGATTAGCAGATTAGAGATGTTTGCTTTTTTTTTTAAATTGTAAAATTACTTCAGTAAAGAATTCCAAAGCAGGCTGCAAATGACTCAAAGATATTGCCAAGTAAAGTCTGTTTTTAGTGGTATGTGTAGAAACAAGTCGGGCTTGCAGTTCCCAGTGGGACAGAGTGTGGGAGTCTGCCACCCTTACTCATGTTGAGTAATACCTTATTACACAAGTAATCCTGTCAAAATGAACAGAGTTGTTTTTTTAGAGGTACCAGTTATTCAGCATATGTAAACACTGAACGAGTTTGGGGCCAAAATGGAATGGAGACGGTCATTAGTATTAATTGGCACCTTTTGGTCAGACTGCCTGTAGAGAGATCACAGGTTTGGTAAGCCTGGGAGTATGAGCTGTTTCATTTGTACTAAACGTGAGCAGAGATGAGGCAGATATATTGCTGACAGTTTGGATAAGCTTGTGAATGTGCATCTGTATGTGTGTTTATGTATACTTACACATATATATACATAGATGTAATATTGCTGTCGTCTGTAATCATACGCCCTTTCCACGGAAAAGCAGGGTCTAGAGGATTTCCCATGTGTACTTTCATTAAAGTGCAAAATCCCTGCAGATTGGGGAAAGAGAGAGAAATCCCACTGCAGCTTGTGGGACTAGTTTAATTTACAGTATTTGGCTTGAAATCAGGCCATCTTAGCGAGTAAATTCGCGATGGTGTCGTTAGTTTAAATTAACCTCTGCACTGTGGCTGAAGGATCAGATCTGACCGTCGTGTCTGTGCGTGCGTCCTCGTGCATCTGTTCAGAAAGCGTCTCTTTGCCTGCCTCCTCTCTACAGGGCTGAGTGATTTAAACTCTGCCCATGAGAAAGCATGAGTTTGTAGCCGCCAGAGAAACCCAAGAGGTGAATGTTTTCATGCCGATTCAGAAACTGGCTATGCGACTCCAGTCAGGCGCTGTCACGCCTGGTTATGGTGAGAAAACAACAATGTCTCCCTTGATAAGGGAGAAAAGAAAGTCTTGCACAGTCAAAATTTTGACATACAATTTAAATCATCTCTCTACATCCTGTGGACTTGGAGCTGTCAAAAAGGCAAAGCCTGTGTTTGAATGGAAAAGCTTTTTATTTCTTTAAAAAGTGTACCAACTATAATTATCCATAACTATGCAGGCCTGTTTTAATGCTGTTTTATAATTACAGGTCTTAATGCTAGATTATACAAAGTCATTTATAAATAGTCAGAACAGAGGGACTTTGGGAGTTTTTAACCTGTAGATTGCTGTAGGTTGTGGCAGCTGATGGGATTTTGCCTGTGTATGTATGGTGTTAGCTGTGCAGTGATTGATGAATCCCTTAATTAACTCCCAACAAGTTAAGATTTATGGCCTCATATCTTTTTCTCCTGACACATCTGTGTTTGTCACTTTTGAAGACATGGATAAGCCATTTCTCCAAAAGCTTTTGCGGGTATCTGAAATGTTTCTGAGGTATTTTGCTTAATGTAACAAGATTAGAGTTTTATGACATAAAATATGAAATTTTATGGCATGAGCAATCAAATTGGGATGGATGCTGGTTGTGTGCTAGAGGGCACTATCTCCTCGAATACTGGATACTGTTTTAGATTTATTTGGGGTGTATAACCATGCATCAAATGAACCAAAACCAATGAACAAATGCAGCAGGGACACTTAAATGAGGCTCTGTTAGAAATAATAATAAAAAAATAGACCTCTGGAAAGTTCACTTTTTGAGGCAGTAATCTCAAGGAAAAAACAAAACAAAACAAACCCCGATGTTATTTGGTAGCCTGAAATTATTTGGGTGGAACCAATAGTTGTATATGGCAGGAGGAAACAATTCATGCGGATGCGGTGTCTCTCTTCCTCTCCAGTGGGAAAATCTAGTCATGCTGAAGTCAGTCTGAAAACACTGAGATCAATAGGCACAGAGTATCAGTTTAAGCCTACAAAGAGTCAGTTGTAAATTGAAAGGGAGTAAAGAAATACATGGAGAAGAACCTTCTGTTGTAAGATGAATCGCATCAAGAATTTGTGGGATAAGAGTGTGTTAGCAGAGTGAGATTTTTTTCCCTGAAAAAAACAAAATTTGCTACGAGAAAAAGCATTTATTTAACAAAAATTTAACAAAATTCTGCATATTTACAAGCCTTTCTGAAGACATAAAAAAGAGTCCCTTTACAAGAAATAAGATTGTATTTGAATTCATCACCAGATCTAAATCTTCAGTTCCATCCTAACCCTTGATAAAAATCAATTATGGGCCTACGGTTTATAACTCAGATACGTCCCTGCAGTGGGCTGAGTTCTGCTTGCTTCCCACTGCATCTGAACTTTGCAGATTTCTGCTGTCTAAAAAAAATTAATACTTAGGTATTGTATTTATATTCAATAGAAATGATTAATGGCAATTCAAAATTTGCAAGATTCCATCTGCAGAGACGCCCTTTTAGATTCAGTTTCTGGTCCACTGTGTTCCTACTTTTCTGAAAGTTATATTTGGTTTTGTTTTGTTTGTTTTTTGTTTTGTTTGTTTTGGTTTTTATCCTATCCATAAGTAATTGATACTCGAGGAAACTGACATTTACTCTTCCCTGTAAACCTTCTTTCGGAGTGTTGCAATCGAAAACCTTTCTGAGTTTAAACTATTTTGAGGAAAAGATCTTCAAGCCGTGTAAGTTGTAAACCATTGTGTTATCCCTGAGGGTAGGTCCAGGATGTTTGCAGTCCTTTGTTGAGACGGTATAATCCCAGTCCTTCATTAATTAATAAATAAGTAAATAGACCTAGATCTGTTGAAAAGTGCTCAGTTTCAGATAATGTTGTTACTTAAAATTTAGCTGTTTCCCTTCGCTTATCATTTATAATGGGAACTGTACTTGCATCTCAGATATGGACTCTGTTAATACCTGGCATTAGCTCAGTAGGACAATGAAGAGGTATGAAAGAAGAGAATACAAGCATACGGACTGTGGGAGCATTTAAAATTCAGAAGAGAGACCAATAAAGCTTTAGAAATAATGAAAGACCAGCTGTGAATGAACTTACCTTGTGTCATGCTGTCATGCTTGTGAACCTATCAGTGATTTGATCCTTTGCTGCTGTAGACTTTGGTATTTACTGTCCTTTTGGAAGACGTTTCCACTTGAAGTAGATATGGATTATTATTATTTTTTTTTAATCTTGCATTTTCTTGTGGAAATTCCCCAGATGTCCATAAGGAGTAAGTAATTTCTGTGAAACAGGGATGTTTGTGTTTGATGTTGAAGGTGGTGATGAGATTTCTGGAAGGACAGGTTATGCCTAACTCAGGTTGGCTACGGACAGAACTACCTAGAAAACAAATGGCAGTTGTCGTCTGAGCTGTGCAACCCTTATCTAGTGTTGTGCTGCTGTTTCTCTGAGTGTCCTAGTCACTTGGGAGACCAAGGCAGATTAGCTCAGTAACTCTGCCTTCTTAGCCACTTCAGCAATTTCTCAGCCCTCTAGCATTATGGTGGGCACATGGCTCGTAATTTAAACTGGATCTTATAAGAGCTGTTTGAGGAAAGGAAAAAGCTGCTTCTTCCTTCACTAGTTTCACTCTGGCCTGCAGTCCAACCCGTAGGTTTTAGTTCTAGATCAAAAACATAATCATCTCTGTTTTTCCTAGGGCATAGAGGTAGTCACTTCTATTGCCTTCTTTGCCTGTTTTTATAAATTCCCTGTAAAAATGATGTCATCCCTGTTGGGAACAGGTGACAAGCAGAAGGTGATGATGATCTGCAGCACGCTTACTGAACACTGTAGTGGAAACAGTATATCCACTGATAAAATTAGCAGAAGAGCTTTACTTGGATGTGGTAGTCAAACTCCTTGTGAAACAATGCGACAGAATCTGTGGTTGTTCTGGGTTAGTATGGGTAGGAGATTTTCACACAACTTGGGTATAGAGTATATAAAAACAAATCGTTAGTATGAAGGAGGGCATCCTTTCTCTACGTTGTATTGTCGTGGAGAATTCTGTAGACGGTTTGCAATATTTTTTAGTCATCAAATATAAATGTCCTAAAATATAGAACATTACTGTACAATGATTGACTAATGATTTTGTGTCCCTCCCTTTTTGTTTGCCAAAACTGAAACAACCACTTAGTGCTGATTTTCAGAGAGATTTTGTGAAAAGACAGGCTCCTATTAAGGCAGTGTTGAAATGAGTAACCAAAATGTTGCACTCAAAATCAACAGAAAATGTATATCTCAGCGCGGTGCAATGCAGAATATGAATAATTCGCATTAACTTCAGGAAGGAGTTGTGTGTTTTCTGCAGAAGAAAAGCTTGGGATCTGTCACGTCAAACATAGCTGTAAAATGCTGAATTCGGTGGGCTAGTAGAAAACTGCCAGTAGGAGTCTATCTGGTGATCTCTGTCTTTACACATATGCTTCTCTGCAGACACGTAGGTGGGAAAGCCTAGAAGACAGAATTCAGGTAGGATGTATGAAGTGTTAGTCTGTTGGACTAAGTCAAACATTAATAGAAAATACAGATTGCTTCTCTATGTACAGGCAATAGGTGGTGTTCAGAAGAACAGGCGATGTGCAGCTGAGTATAGGTTCTGGTAGGGAATTTTTTTTCTTTTTTCTTTTTTTTTTTTTTAAATATAATCTAACTTGGCTCAGGAGGCAAAGCATGAAATGAGATCATTAGAAACAAAATAAGTCCTAACAAAGGGCTGTTTAAAGTCACTGTTTGTTTTCAGACCCAGTTGACTGCTGCTAAGAACCATTTCGTGCTCAATATGCCAAATCGTATGGACATGCTCCACCTCACAGCAGCCCCACACATGGTTCAAGAGGCTGCCGGGCTTTTGAAATGCAGCCCTTTAACTGTGAAGTGGAAAATCAAAATGGGGTAATTGGAATCATAAATGCTAGATTTTTGAGGAGGACGAGTATTACTTCGGCCTGTCTTTTCAACTTTTATGTACAATAGTCTTCAGTTTCCTTGTTCATAACTTCTTCTCTTCCATTAAATACTTCTCATTTTTCTTTCTTTTCTTCTTTTGACTATGTCTGCAGGATTTGTTACTTTTCATTCCACTCCTTATTACAGATGCTTCAGCTTTAGCACAGTGGTGCGTTATGCTATCCGTGCACATACACTGATTTTCATGAACACTGTTGCTGTAATTAATCCCAGAAGTTACTTGCATTTTAATACTTCACTGGACCCCTCTATTTTGAAGACCAAGCAGGAAGTGTTCTGGGTTCAGGCTGTCTTGTAAGGTTTTCAGTAGCGCCTGGTTTGGATGAAAGCTTTTCCCAATGACATAAGGATTCTCTCAGTCTTTCTGAAAGGTGAAGATGTACGAGTATTATCAAAAAAATGTTATCAGACAATCTCAAAAAATTTGGGAAGTGCACCTGAATTTTGAGTCAAGATTTGTGTGTGATTCTTAAAATGTGTGCTATATGCATCTTCCTTCTGTATCCTTTTTTANTGAAAAGATTCTCTTAATGTGACTATAGCACTCTATCGTTCACATGGGTGAAGTTTTATAAACACAGACATTTTGACTTGACAGCAAGCTATTTTATTTTATTTTATTTTATTTTATTTGTTATGGTTAAATGCGTGCGGATGGTTATTCCTTTAAAGCTAAGTTGACAATAGCTTGTATCAGGAGACATTCTATCTTCTTACAGTCTCTTGCAAATGCAAAACCAGATGGTTTTTTTTTTTTTTTTTGAAGGAATTGCATTTCATTATGCAGTCTTCTTAGGTGAATTTTCATGTTTAAGAAGCCAGAATACAAGAGAGTGCTATATTAGTGTATTATTCTCACAACAAACAAGCCACTGTTCTGTTGCTACCTGCTTGGCCATTGTTCCCAATTGTGTATGCTTTGCAGTGGTATTTGGATGGTTTCCTGCTCTCTGCCAGCACAAAAAAGGCATTTCTGTTACAATGGCCCCTAACCACACAATGACGGCATTAAGGATTTATTTGGAGGTTTCATTATTTTCTCCTCTTTTGTTCCTTCCAGGATGTCTTCCAAGCGACCAGCCTCTCCGTATGGGGAAGCAGATGGAGAGGTAGCCATGGTGACAAGCAGACAGAAAGTGGGAGAAGAGGAGAGTGACGGGCTCCCAGCCTTTCACCTTCCCTTGCATGTGAGTTTTCCCAACAAGCCTCACTCTGAGGAATTTCAGCCAGTTTCTCTGCTGACGCAAGAGAACTGTGGCCATAGGACTCCCACTTCTCAGCACAACACAATGGTAGGTTTGCTAATGGTCTATTGTGCTTACATCCATTCTTTGAATTCTGCCTCTACAGTAGTTTGGCATCCAGATCTGTACCTTATGGAGTATACAATGCATAGTTACACGCACAGAACATGCTACAATAATGTGAAAGCTATGACCTAGCTGGACTGTCTTTACCCTCTGCTACAAATGCCAAATCACTGAGAGTGCAGACTCCACTTTTCCTCACCTTTGCCTGCTGGCATTTCGGGTGCTAAAATTTTTTAGCTACGTTGATGTGAATTTGAAGTGTGTGTGTGTGTGTGTGTGTGTGTGTGTGTGTGTGTTCAGCAAACAGTAAATGGTTTTGGAACACTGTAAGTGAGAGTCATGTTTGGCATGGTATCTGAAATATCACCCCAACGCCAAGTTTATGCAATAGTAAGACACAGAGGTCTGTATAAAGGGTAAAAAAAAAAAAAAAAAAAACAACCCTTTGGATTTTGCTGCTTTTAAAAATTCAAGTCTGATATGTATTTTACATGCCACACATACTTACAAGAAAATTTACTGTGTTTACAAAATTAAATCAGCCTACCGCTGGTTTACATGTGAATTACCATCTTTTTGTGCATTTTATAAATGACACTGTGCACTTAAGTCACTACACTTAGCAGCCCTCTGGAAGTCCAGACCTGGCTTTATATAAAAGCAGACAAACAAAAAGGGTGAGAAAGCAATGCCACATTCCTCACTAGTAGTGTAGTGTCACTGCTGTGAGGTGACGTGTTTGGACCCTTAATGTAGAGTACTGGGATACATTTTTATAAAGGTTGAAAGGTGCAGGGAAAGGCATTGAAACCCCAGGACTTCGGCACCTTGACAAAGCTGTCTGTGTGAACACACTTACACAGCTCTTGCCCGTTTCCAAATTGCCTGCAACTTTTCTGTTAGCCCCGCACTTTGACAAGGGCACTGACAATTTCACTTTAAGTGAAGATAATGAATGGACCTGCATATTTGAAGGCTTTTAACAAGGCATCGCCAAATAGGCGATGGTGTCTTCTCATAAAAGCCTGCAACAGCTCCATAGTGGTATTTAAGCCCTTACAGCTCATTACGCATATGTAACAAGCCCTGTGTAAAAAGCCTTAGGAATTATTATTTCTCATAGGACCAAGCCACTGGATACTCACTGAAGCTGCTCTCCTGTACAAAATAATTCACTGATCCCAATCCATTTTTCTTCCTTTTTGTTATTATGCTTAAGTTCAAACAGTGGTTCAGAATATCAAAATTTATTTTTTATTTTATTTTGTGTTATTGCAACTTTAAGTGAATAAAGAACCTTGTTGGGAAAATTACTCATGGACAGAGATGGTTTTTTTTGTTTTTTTTTCCTAACTTGCTTGTTTCTGATCCTTTATCATGCGTTTTGTGGAGAGATGTACTTCATAAATGCACAATTCCAGCCAATGGGATGTTAGAATACGTAACTCGTGTATGAGCTTTGCTGTATTTTGACCTATTTTAAGAGAGTATATTAAAGATAAGAGACTGTTCCTGTCAACACTGAAGTCGATAGAAAAACTTGTGATGACTCCAGCGATGTAGAACCTAATGAAATAAAAACTCATTGTCTGCTAAAGGAGCCCAGCACGTGTGTTCTAGCTACACTTCACTGAAACATTTAACTGCTCTTTAACTGATCTTAACCAGCTTTTCTATTCATTTATAGTTTTTAAGACCAAGAAGTTTTGCTGATCATCTAGTGTGACTTCCTCTTATGAAGGCTGTATTTAATGTGATGTCAAAACAGTGTATTATTTCTCTTCATAATGCAAGATACTGTATTACTGCATGTTTTAGACAGTTTTACCATAGTAGTGAGATATTTTAGGCTCATTTGAAGCATTTTGAGGGGTTGTAGGGACTAGCTTTGTCTTCATACATGCCAGAAAATTGCCAGTTTGAACAAATGTGACATTTTGGTAACATTTCTCTTTTAAAAGCAAATGTCTTGTAAAAATTATCGTCCAGGTAGTTCAGAAAGGATGTAGCCTTTGTGTCTCCAGAACAAAGGATGTGATCAGTATAAATGAGTAAAATATACGTAATCCCTCCCTTGGCCATTGTGGTATGTATATCTCATAAGAAGGAAGTGACTGAACCTAGTCCTTGGATAGCTTTTAGATGACTTCAGTTTGTGATTAGCAGTTACAAAAGTCATTCCCAAAGAATACTCTCACCTTCCCAGCAGTACAGAGGTTGTTTTTATGCTGTTTGATCTGACGTTCTGTGCTATTTTACTGTCTCAGGGAAGCAAATCCAGGTGTGTGCACACACCACCATACAGTGCAGTCCAATGCAGTTTTATTGATAAAGCTCCAGCAGTGTGCTTCTCACTTCTTAATAGGTTGTCAGCTGTACTACTACATCTACTGACTGAGTCTGCAAGTGACTATGGAGTTCTTATTTTGCAGCTACATGCTGTCCTTAGCAGGGTACCCCTTTACAGATCTCCCCAATGTCCAATAAGACCCCATCAGACATACAGCCAGTCTGAAATCATGCAGCGCATCACTCTGCTGCACCCCTCTCAAACAACAACTGCTTTGTGCATGATTCTCGGCCAAGATCCTTCTAAGGGATTCCTAGACAGACATAGTATAGATCCACAGAGACCTTTCTGTGTTAGCTGAATGTACAACACCCATTTACTTAGGGAACAATCTCAGCAGATGAAAATCACATCCAAGGGGTCTGGAAAAGCTATGCAATTACAAAGCTTTGTCTCATCAGTAGGCTGCATAGCTGAATTCCTCTTGTCACCACAACCGTACCTATCTTCTCATATTCTGCCTCTCAGCACTGTGTCTTGAAGGGACAGTTAGGAAAACAGTTTCAACCTTGAGAATCAGTTTCTTGGCCTTGCTTTTCTAGCTGCCAATTGACCCTCTGTTTCATAGGTTACTTCCAGCTGTGTTTCCTTGTTTAAGTCCTTCCAGCTGGGACATCCTAGGATCCCTAAGGTAAAGGGCTGATTGCAATAGAGTGATAACTCAACAGTTCACGCATCTTAGACTTTCCAAAATTTAGCCTGTTTTAATTTACCAAGTTGTAACAACTCCTGTCTTTGACTGCCAGCTTAGAAACACAGCTCTGAATGCTGGCTAAGTTTTAGAAAAGGAGGACAAAGTTTCAAGAAAAGTCTTCTGACTTTATCAAATTAGCAGAAATCTGCAAGACCATATCCTCCCTCTTTCCATATATGGAAAGCTGGAACTGCAGCCAGAGAGAGGTTTGTGCAATAGACACAAACTGAAACACGGAAGGTCCCTTCTGAACATCAGGAAACCCTTTTATGCAGTGAGAGTGACTGAGCAGTGGGGCAGGTTGCTCAGAAAGGTTGTGGATTCTCCATCCTTGGAGATGCTCAGAAGCCTTCCAGGCATGGTCCCAGGCAGCTGGCTGTAGGTGGCCTTGCTTGAGCTGGGAAGTTGGACAAGATGAGCTCCAGAGGTCCCTTCCAACCTCAACCATTCTGTGGTTCTGTGAAAGGCAGGGGCAACTGTATCTCAAACTTTCTTCCTCCTGATAGAAGAAACTAGATATTTATTTTACGTAGGAAAGCTTTTCCACCAGTAAGAAAAGAAACAATAAGTTACCAGACTTAAACCAAAGGCTCAGAAGAAAATTCAGGACAAATCATTTGCCCTAGAATGTATATCAGGGTGCCCTTAGGATGCTCATAGCAGGCCATAAGCTTAGTGGGGAAATGCTTGGGGATTACAGTGTCAGTCAATACCTCTTTTGATGAAACCTATTAAGGCTCCAGTATTTGGATAGTAAAGATATTCAGCTCATCTAAGTTCTTAGAGTTTATTTCTATTTGTCTACATTATCATATTGCTTAATGCTTTGTGCTTTTGCCATCTCTCAGGACTACTGATGTCATCAGCAGTATCTGTGTGCTAATTTCTCAACATAAGAGATGTTACTGCTAAAAGCGTTGATTAAAGTATACTGTGGATATCAGATAGTGTGGTCAATTTTGACCATTCTTCATAACCGTATAATATCATTCAAATGCTGGATGAGATGGAAAAGAAAATAGTTCTGACCAAAGATCAAACTGGTAAAGTGTAATTGTGCCACTGTACAAACCTTCCACACTGCGTGACAGCATCTGCTAGCCTGCATTTGTCCTCACATTCACTGGGATTTAGAATTCATTGCCAGCTGTGCTTTAAATTGATATGAAATATTGCAGTGCACTGTTAAATAGCTTTATTGCTTTGCACTAACAAATGCTGCATTTCTGTGGTGGATGAAGTTACTTGTCTCTAACTTGGGAATAATATTAAGAAATTTTGGTCATATTAAGAATAGTGCTCAAAGAGCTTACCAACACATTGTCTCATGCTTTTCCTCCACTTGTGCAGAACAAAAGGTTGCTAAATGCTGCATTTGAATTTTGTCACTGCG
The DNA here is from genome assembly GCA_013399475.1 of Chauna torquata. Taxonomy (NCBI): domain Eukaryota; kingdom Metazoa; phylum Chordata; class Aves; order Anseriformes; family Anhimidae; genus Chauna; species Chauna torquata. The sequence goes on along the minus strand of VXAL01005095.1, from coordinate 18,168 downwards.
TATGTCCTGGCCTGCACTTCACCTGTTGGTCTGGGGTTGTCAGCATGTGAATAGTGTTGGATCAGAACAACATGCAGCTAGAGCACTTAGCTACTATTCAGAAGTTGTAAAGAGAATGGAAATCTGAATGTATGTAGCTTTTTAAAAAGTCAAATAGGACTCTAATTATACTGAGCTAAAGAATGCCTATAAAAAAAAAAAACCACTGGTTTTAGAGAAATTTTAATTTCCAGTGTACCTTTGTGCATCAAGCTTAGGATAAGTTATTGTGATGGTACAATGCTCAGTGTTGTGAACACCAGTGCCGTTATTGTGCCAGCTCTAATAATGAGAATTTCATTGTTTGGGGAGAGCAGTCTCCTACACTCTAGACAAAAGTGTAATTACTTTTGAACGATGTGGAATGTGCTCAGTTTAATAGCACAGAGAATAGACTCACAAAGATTCAGATAAAGCTAGCTTGGAAGCCATATGTGCAATGTGGCAGTATGAAATTGTTAGCAGGCACCATAATTACAACACACGCGCGTGCACACAATTTCACAGTTTAAACTATAAACTGTTGTTTTTGTAAGAGAGAGACAGGTTTATCTGAAGAATAGTTCAATTAAAACAAAGCAGACATGGTGGTAAGTTTGCCTTCGTCTTTTTTTGATGTTCTTTCCTCCCTCTTAATGGTAAATTGATATTTATAAGATGATGAAATTGCATTGTTACAAACATTGCGTTATAAATGTCATCACAAAAGTAGCACATGAAAGCAGTTTCCACAGATATAATTTCAGGCTAGTATCAGAATTTGATCTTTTCAATCTTTACACTTGCACCGTTACAGGGAGTGACTGTGCTGGTTACTGGGAGAGGGAACAAATAAAGAAGGATCATCTAGGACCCATCAAACAGCTGTAGAAGTTGCATATTGCATTATTTAGTCCTTACCCTAGAAAACTGGACATAGCCTTTGAGAACCAGGTGTGACGGAGGAAAAAAAAGCTTTGACACCTCTGGTATCTGCCTGACTGTATCTTTCATTTAATATGTTGTAATACGCCTGTTCTCCTTGTCATGATTTATATTCTCTCCATTCTTGTCCCATCTATGTCTGTAAGTAATGCTTCTAGTATTTAACAAGTACTTGCAAACTACTTGTCATACGAGTCCTGTGTAGGGCAGGTAAATCAAAGTATTTTCGTCCTTCATGAGGATGAAATGGAGGCAGAGGTTAAAGCTATAGCACAATTCAGGAACTGTATGTCAGTTTATGGAGGTTCCCTTGGCTTGTTCTACCACTCTGTAAATACAGTGAATTTTGCTTACTTGTGGCCCTAGAAATCCAGAATGGATATATCATTCTGGCTGAAATAAATGAGCAGAAAGACTGGCTGAAGTTTGAGATGGGCTTGAGATGGTGTTTTAATCAGACTCTGAAAGGTCCAAAGGTTGGTTAGGGGACAATAAATAAGTAATGAAGTAGGAAAACATTTTTTTTTTTCCCAAGCAGGAGAGTTAGAACTGCATTTAAAACAATAAATGAACAAATCAAGACCAGACTTACCATTTATAAATTGCCTGAAATACAGGGTGCAGATGACTGTAGTTTTTAAAGGCCATGAAGAGAAGTGGAAACAGCAGTTGTTTGTTTTTGCTGAAGATCATCTTACTGTGAAGCAGTCACGTTTTTAATGGATTCATTTGAATGCAGTTAAGCAGAAAATAATCAACAGAAAAGTAAACACCTTTGTTTTATAGAAGTGCTGGGAACTGTATGTATCCATTGTTTGCAAGTGATTATATGCCTAGGAATCAATTCATTGACTTCATACTGGAAAATATCTTCATTTAAGCTTCTTGCATAAATACTAGCAAAATCTAATTCAAGTGAATAGCTGAAAAATTGCACAGGAAAAAAGATAGGTAAAAACATAAACCCCACAATCCTTAGGAATATTTGAACCAGATGGTCTCTCTTATGATGAAGAGAGAAGAGCTATCAAGTGCACTAGCAAAAAAATGCTTAAGCCTTAAATGAAAAAACTTGGTCATCTTTCTAGGCAAACTAGTCTGCCCCAGGACTTCCACAGTGGACACAGTGGCTTTATTTGAAATTAGTATCTCAATCCAGACTGCCTTTAATAAGTAGCTCGGTTTGGGATTACACGCATTTACTGTGATCTGATAGGTAATTTCACTGAAGATTGTACATTTTTACTGGAAATAGCAGATTGGCATCAGCTCTGCCAGGCAAGCCTATAAGTATGCGTAGTTTTCATGGCTTGGAACTGCAGCAGCATGCCCACAGCAGTACTTTGCAGCCAGTACCCAGAAGACTGGGACAATGGTGAGAAGAAAGGGGGTCTTCCAGACAGAGGTGGAGATGCCACAGATCGGAAACAAAATTTTGAAGCTACCAGTTGAGGAGCACTGCTGAAAACGAGGGTACGGAGAAAGCCCCAGAAGGACTGCAAGATTAGTTTATAGCAACAATGTAAAGAGACTATGTTTAAGCGTTCCTACTTCTAGATACAGCTTTTGCTTTCAATAGTCAATCCCTAGCAGTGACATAACCTAGGTAGCATCTGTGGTACCTCCACCCTACTGGAACGCAAAGAAGAGCTGTGGACTTTGTATGGTTCCACAGCTATTTCCACAGCATGGAGAACATCCTGTTCTCTACGGTTCTGGAAGGAGAAGGCAACAGAAATTTAGTTAGTTCTCATGGTCTTCCTTTCAACTGATGGATTTATCTCCTTTGGCCAAGCTTCTGCACTGCTAAGAAGTTTATGGCCCTTGGCTGGCAGTGTAACTACAATCAGAACAGAGAGCAGTGCACCAGGCTTTCATACCCTTATCTGACGCATGACGAAAGGCACGTTGGAACCTAAGCTGATTATATTTTGCATCCTACATAGTTCTACTTCTGCATATCACCTTGACTAATTTTTGGTTCAGTAGTTGCCTGTTCATTTTAGAACTTTCAGAACATTTTTCCCCTTGTGCTTTCTGTCTGCTCCATATGCTTTTCATACCTACCTTGCTTCCTCCTAGCAGCTGGTGCGGCTTTCTCTCTTTCTCTTCTCTGCAGGTGAGAAAGTCTTCTTCTCTACTTCCAGCTTTATAAGAACATTATTACTGTATCACTTTTTATCTGCATGCAGTTGTCCTCTGAAAACGTTTTTCTCCCTCATACATTTTCTTCCTCTGCTTGTAGTCATTGTTTAACGTCATTTTTATTATTTAATCCATTCTAAAGCCTTTTAGTAAATAGCTCATATGAAGACACTGCACAGTAAAAGAAAGTATTGTGCTGTTTACTTGGACAGAATGTCAAAAAAATGTGGTCGGTTTTTGATATGCAGCTCTACTTTCAGTGGAAATATACCAAAACCAAAATGCATTGTGAAGCATTGGTCATGGTTTCTTGACTTTCAGGGTTGCAAGGAATGTCTGTGATTATCAGCTCTGCCTCCTAGAAGTGCCAGAACCTTCTGCTACATTAATTACAATCATGTTTTACATCCTCTTCTCTCACTATCAAATGTGTGTGTCTGTAGTTAGGATGTTATCCACTGCAGTGACATTTTGAAGTGTTTCTTTCTTTTCTGTCCTTTTCATGGCTGATTGAAAAGCTCTGTCATGTTTTTTGCCTTGTCTCTTTAGGTATGTCTTTTCAGATTGTACAAATTAAGTTACATTAGGCTGTGCCAAGGTCAGCCTTCTTTTTCTATTTTTTCTTGCCATTGCTAATGCTTTTGCAGATTCACCAGAAGGAATGATGGTTGGAGTGGTAATGAAAATACGGTTTCAGGTAGCTGCTAGCAAGTGTCATGTCATCTAGTCATGGTGTTTTTTCTTTCATGGAGCTAACTGCTTCCTCTTGTCTTGAGTATATCAGTGAAATATCACCTTCTTTTCCACTATCATCTTGGATTAAGTGGGTTTATTAATTTTCTCTGGAGATTCACGGCTGGAGAAGGACCTATGGGAAAACAGACACTACAAATTTCAACATGGGTTTGCTTAAGTATGGCCATCTGTCATAGGTAGGTTATCTCCTAAGGCATGTGCAGAAACCTCCGTACAGGAGGATTGACATGCTGCGATGTTGCTGAACCAACCAATGCTCCGAAGTATTTCAAGACAAATGGAAGAACCAAACTTTCTTAAGTAAAAAGAACCCGTTATGTTTGGTGTAGCAAACTTGGCTGGATAGTTTGGGCAGCTTCATTTCCAAATTCACTTTAGTACTGTTAAGTTCTTTGTTTCTTTCTCCAGTTCATGTACAGTTGTGTGACCAGATAAGGCATTTTTGCCCTTTGCAAAGGAGAAGTAAACTTAATGAATCCTGTGAATTTAGCATCACTAGATAAAACAATAGACATAACTGAGTGGAGATTGTGCCTAGTTTAATTAAGGATAATGTTTGCCAGAGCACCGTAAACAATACTGTCATTATGTATGGAAATAGTCTGCTTCAGCATCCTTTTTTATGCTTTTAAATTGAGTCCACACCAAGAAAAAAAAAAGGGCTATAAAGATTAACTTTTGTAGTTTGTACAGGCAACAGGCAAATTATATAGATCGTCCGAAACACAGACCAATAAAATCTAACATCAGACTGTTATTATCTTTATTTATATTGTGTCCAGAGCATGATTTATTTTTATAGAGACAGAAAAAAGAAACATTCCTGCCCCAGAATGCTTAGCTTATGACCCTGTTCCTGCAAAATAATCTGGTTGATTGGAACCTAATGCTGATGGTAGCAAGAGGGAGGGAAGGAGAGGTCACCAACTATAACTCCTTCTTCACATACCTTTTTGTAGGACTGGAGTTTGATGACACAAAATAAGAAATATTACAGCAACAGGTAAAATCTTTCTGACATCTCAAGTCTGAATTACTCTGATAGATTGTGTGTATCTATACACTAAGTCATATCAGAAGTGGAAGCTTGCGTTGTTTATTAATATTGCTAGCCATGAATAATACGAAATATGTGTGCTTCAGCCTTTCTGTGTTGATTTTCAGATTGAATTTAAAGTGTAGGTTTCATCTCTGAAACCGTAAGTGAAGCTTCCCTCTTTCTCATAATTCTTTCCATTTTAACCTGCTGCCGTTGTAATCAGGAAAGCTGCTCAGGTTTGGATCCTTCTGTGTTAAAAGGCAATAGCATTCTCAGAGGTTAGCATCTAGCTACCTAGGATCTCTGGGTCTCCACAAGACAAACATATGCAAATATGGAGCTAAGTGGATTTAGGACTCTTTGGAAGAGAGAGTTAGCTTCTTCTATAATTTTCAGTTAAATCTTTTTTTTATGCTGTCTGACAGCAGTCTCAATAGTAAATTTCTGTTGACTGTAGGTCTCTTGGAGCAGTAAGAGAACATTTTGGCTTTCTCTTATATGGGAAGGAAGTTAGCATTAAGGTGGTCACTAACATAGTGCAATATCATGTCAATTACTGTCATTTTGGGGGCTGAGGATTTAGGTGTGAGGCCTGAATTGACTAAATGTTTACAAAGTGTATGTCTAGAGGTAAGCTAGTAACTTTAGGCTTAACTTTATGGTTAATGGAAGTAAATAGGGAATAGCAGAGTGTGATTCATTTTGTCCTAACATAGCTTCTAAGTAGGTCAGAGAAATCACACCCTGAGACTACCTATTTTTCCTCATAGGTTGCATCTGGAGCTCAGGGTGATAAGCTCAGCTGTTGATACCTATAGTTGAGACATCTGTAGTTAGATAACTTGAACCAGAAGAGCCTTGAGTGAGAGGTAATTGCCTGGCGAGAGAATTTACTTCTTTGTAAATAGGTATTTGTTATACAGAGCTTAGCTCTTCTGGGAATATCAAACATTCTGCACCTCAGAGCTCAAAGCGCTCATCTCTTCTGAGTTTGTGTCCTGCATGTGGTTGATGTCAGTGTGTGAGTCCATGGTATATTCTTTACTAGTATAAATCTAAAATCTGCGAATACTTTTTTTTTTATTCTTAAGTTTATATTCTTTTGACACAGAGAGCAATGCAGATGGAGGGTGAGATAGAGCAGTTTGATCATTCACAATAGTTCCACATATAAGAAGTTTAAATTCTTTTTAAACCAATTTGATAAATTCTATTGGAAAACAGTTTTCAGTATTTTATACATCTACAAACAGAACTGAAAATAGAGTGTTTCAATTCTGCAAAGAATACATCTGCAGTAGATGATGTACTTTTCCTGTTTGCTTGTGGCCAGTGTAAACTTAGCTTTCGGGCAGAGAGTATAGCTTCAGTTTTGAAGTTGTCAACATGAGTATTGGGTAATATATTGACACAGAGCCACAGTGAATTTGCTAGTTTTCCATGTGGATAAACTAATTTGACCAAAATCTCACTTTTATATTTAGGGCCTGTATCTTTATTTTGCTATGTAAAATACCACAAACAGTTGTTGGTCTCCATACTTGTAATTTTATGAATATTATCAACAATGGTAAGTTTTTGGTTTACTTGATGAATTTAAACTGCATTCCCAGTTGTTGATTTTTGTCGTTGGCAATTCACTTCTCTTGTCTGTACCTTAATTTACATGACGGTACAATGGAAATTAAACTTGTCCTTCATCCATGTTGGTCTATGGTCTGTTTGTGTTTCCAAACTCATAGAGATTCGTGATCATGCAATGAGATCGGGGTTCAGCTCACCAGAGTTTAGGCGTGTCAAAGTTAGGTGTCTGGGCTCTCTTCACAGTTTATGGAAAAAGATAACCGCCTCCTAGAACAACCCTTCCAATCTTAAAATAAGCATCTAAGACAAGAAAGATGAATTACCCTCTGAAAGTGCTTGTCTATTGACTATAGAGGGAGCCTTGATGACTAGTTTAGACTAGATGTCTAATTTGAGGCTAAAATTAGGTGAGAGTAATCCCATTCACAGTACAAGGTGGAGTTAAAGAAATAACACATGTTACTGTGTAAATATTCTTTCTTATTTTTGTAGAGGTAACCACGTTCAAGCTCATCTCATTTCTTTTTTGTGAATATTCTAACAAACTTCTTTTTTAAGCAATGTTGGTAGTATTTAGTGGGATTTTAAGAATTGGATATGCTCTACTAACAAACCTTTAGTTGTATATCCAGCCGGCAATGTTAAGTTCAAATAATAAATTTTACATTTTAATGTACAGTTTGAAATGTGTTGGTTAGCAGTACGAATCAGTGAACAGAAGCAATCCAATGTGCCTTTAAAAGGTTATTTTGAAAAAGATTTTCTGAATATTAAAAAATGGCATTGATTCCAGTGGTATTCCTCATTTTAAATTTAGTAAATTACTTCTCAACCACTATTAGAAACTTATGTGCTTAATAAAGTGTTTGTCATTCTTACTGTGAGCTGCAATGAATGTCAATTTTTATTTTAAAATTTAATTCAGAAGAGAGAACACAGTGTATCTAACCTGTTGCGTCTAAAAGACTTGAGTTAGCCTTGCTCAGTCATTGTTATAGCAGTACCAGCAAGTCCAAATGCCATACATACGCTTAGTAGATAGGCCTCGAAATATATTAATTAAGAAACTGTAGTTGTCTCAGTCTTGTTTTGCAGAAACCTGTCTGCTTGCTTGCCTTAATTCTATTTGTGTCCTGTTGTATGTTTAATCCAGAAAGTGGGTATATATACATGTGTGCAGTTTCACGTTTTGGCACCGTATTTGGTATATCGTGTGCTGTAACTTGTATCATGCCTGCGGGCCATGGGAAAATGACACAAATTAAATGTGAAATAGAGAGGAGATGTAATTTAAAACTTGCATGTTCTAGAGATGCAGTATGGCATATGAGAGTTGCAACATATTGCAAAAAATTCACCCTATTTCCCCAACAAGCACGCCGTGTTTTCAGCTGTGCAGGCTGCTGGAGACACGGGAAGCTCTTGTAGCTGTCCGCTGTAAATAGCTGTCGCTGGGTTTCATTCGAGGCAGCATCCTGACCACGCTACACATGCTCCGTTGTCTTCTCATTCCTGCCTGACTGCACAGGTCGGTGTTGTCCTGTGCCCTCCTCCATGATTCTGTAATTATATTTATTTGACATAGACATGTGAGTTCCCTTTTCCCTTTTACATATGTTGTTTTGCTTCATGCTGAGAAAACTCCAGAGCCTGACAGTGTTTTGTTTTTTTTTAAGCACTCCAAATTCTATCCAGCTTTAAACTCTTATGTTTATAACCCTGAATATCTCTAAAATGTCTTTACCTAAAACACTTTATGGTTTTATTACCAGGTTTATGCTAGTAATAATATTCACATCAGCTTTCTTAGGGATAATCTTTAAGCAGAACCTAGCAAGAAAGGCTTTGAAAACTATCATTCCCAGGAACGCAAATCTCGGAACATGAAACATCGGTTTAATCGCCCTCTCTGACAACTTAACATGACAGATTGAAAAATACAAGCCGATATGGAAGTGGGATCAATGGATTATCAAAGTCCTAAACATCTCCTCCTGGGGGAGGGGGCTGCCGGGCCTGCCGGCGTGCGGCGGTGGTGGCAGCGAGGTTGGCGCAGCTTAGGGCGGCCTGACTGGCAGGGGAGTGGGGAGGCAGATTTACATGCGGCAACTCAGGGGGCTTTGTCACGGCAATTGTATAAAGTGATATACAGTGCAAATCGACTCGAGCATGTCCCTGGATAGCAGGCGGTTTACAGCCTCTTCGAGCAGAGATTACTGCTTTATCTTGTCATACTAAATTAACGTGGCAGCACACTGTTAAACAGTGGTGACCTCTTCATCTGTGGAAATTGCTGCCTAGAGGAGAGATGGTATTTAAGACTCTCTCCCTCTCCCTATGCCTCCCCTCCNGGTTAGGTTGTAACATTAAAGACAAAAAGAAAGAAAGAAGGGGGGAAGGGAGAGGCTTTTAACATCAAGGTGACAACAGCTATGTGTTAATTGGGCCTTTGTTGTTTGATTAATAGCCACTTTGGTGTAGAATATGAAGACAGTTGTTTGGACAACTTTCTAAAAATGACATGTGCTTTCAGTAAACTGGGATTAAGCAGTGTTCTCTGGTCTGCACATTTTAACTCCTTATTGTTGTTGCACCTAGCCCAGTGCATGCTGTTATTTAGGAGTGAGCATGCTGCCTGGATCTTCTACCACCTTCCTCACCTGGCACCTCGTGAGGTAGCGCTCTCCACCTTGAGGTAGCGCTCTCCACCTTGAGGTAGCGCTCTCCAGCCAGCTGCTGCTCTCCTGCTGTTGTTCCTGAGGGTCAAGGTGATGAGGAAATGTAGTCAAGCTTTTGTTTCAGACTGTATCAGAGGATTTTTAGAATTAAATAATTCTCTTAGTAATACTGCTAAGTGGGAAAAGGGATGCAGCCCTTTCATTGGGCTGGCAGTGTGATACAGAATGCCAGGAGGAATAAAATAAATCTCAGGTCTGTTTTAGTAAACTGAGGCGATGAAGGAGAGAGTGTCATCTCCTCTTTAGATAAGGATTTCTGTTCCTGAGTTTTCTCTTTACTATGCAGTGATTCATTATGGGTCAAATCCAAAGCTCTTTGAAGTCAATATAAAGACTGCTTTGTCTATTAAAGGCTTTGGATCAAGGCCCACGTGACCTTAGGCAAATTATTGCAAATCAGTGTTATAAAGCGCTTTGAAATTTGCAGTTGTACAAGTCCAAAGGACTGGTTTTTGCTATAATTTTTATAAGCAGTTGGGAGGCCAGGTGAAGTCACGTTGGCCAGTGTAGCATTGGAGGCAGCCGTATGTGCTGAAAAGCATAGCGTTAACGGCTGCATCTCAGGGGTAAGGAGTCCTTCTTTTACCTCTTCCTTTGCTGAATCTTCTAGTATTTAGCGGGTTCTGTTCCCATGTTGTTGAGGTTGTCAGTTGACAAGAGACGATGCTTTTACTTTGAAAACCCAGCACTGACTCTGGGCTGCCACAGGACTTCTACTACTTCAGTGATATGAAGAACGTTATGGAAATGTAATGAAATGAGATGGAAAAGGGCTTTAGGATCACCTAGCTTGGATTTTTCCTTGTTGTAGACAATTGTTTCTTACTGTGAATTTCTTGAGCTGCCACCTACACAGATTCATGCAAAATTCTGTGCATTTTGTATTGTACGTTTTGTGTGTAACATTTTCAGAGGCAAGCTTTTATTCAGTTCTCTGAGATGCCAGCAGAGCTTATATTTTGCAGCAGAATATTTGCCATTTGAGATGCTGTGTATCTGTGAACATTGGTGTTATTGTTTTCTTTGGGTGAATTTTGAAGGCCATTGAGCTAAGCACTTATACTAGAGATATGGAAAAGACTGACTTCCTGATTTATTATTTTTAGAAATCAATGCATTTGATAATTTATGTACAGCTTACAGAGGCCACATAAGTAAGTGGCTCATGAATCGATCAGCAGCCAGAGAAAATGAAAGCTAATGAGCTCATTTTGGTAGCAAGTTGCTCATTAGCAGGTACGCTTACTGATCTTTCAGGTTTTCCAGTTCAAAGTCACGTGGTCTTTCCATATTCTTGGAAGGAGTAGCTTCCTTTAAAAGAATGAAACAGAAAAAGAAAGCATGGCAAGCTTTTGAACATTTTCTCATTGCTTTGACATATCCAGTTATGGTAAGTGCTTGATATTGTGCTAGAGGGGCAGCCACCTAATGGTCTGCAGGGCTAAATCTCTCCCCATTACTGTAGTACCAACAACTTTTACCAGCTGAAAGTTGAATTTACTAGTGCATTTACAAGATGTATGGGAAGAGGAGTATGGAAGCATCTTTTCTGCTTCTGCATAGAAATCCCTACATTCCCAGCCCAGCACTATTCCAAGCACAGCATGTTCAGCCCTGGTTTTCCCCAGCTCAACAGTCAGTGTATGCTAGAGACTACGTTGCTGTGCAGAGCTAAGTGGTATGTGCTTCCCCTCATTCACAGTCCATGCAATGGCCCATCCTGATTAGATAACACCATGTCTATGTCCTCCTCTCTCATAATCAAAATCATCTGATGCATTGTTTGAAACACTTTGGTGATTCCAATATGGTTTTTATAGGGTGTATGCAAAAGCTAGCTTGTTTGGCCCAGTTGTTGTCCTTATTGATAGAGATACAAAGAGATGAATAGACATGAGAATTAACTTCCCCCTATGAAGTACTCCAAGGGGCAGTACTAAGCAGTACTGTAGATTTTATGTGCTAGGGCCCATAAACCTGCTTGAGAGCAGGGAACTGTTTTTAGCTTTGTGCGTTAACAGAGTACATTGGTGTCCAGCCTTACCATTAATTTTTTTTCCCTTTTGGTAAATAAATAAATTTATTATTAATCTTTTTGAAAAGCAAAAACACTGGTTTAATTATCAAACCTTTGATAGAAAATTCAAGATATTTTTTTGAATCATTGTTACCTTTATGTATAAAAACTAAAATCTCTCTGTATATACTTATATATATAACTATCTCCTATAGACTTGAGAAATATGGTGCTGCTGATCAGAGAGGGAAAAAAAAGATTCTTGACAGAGTTGCCTGAGGCCCCTGAAGCATCCTGCAAAAGAAGGACTCTTGAAACATGTTTTTAAAATATTTTTTTTAAAAGACAGATTTTCCAAATCTCAGGAATAGATTTTCAACTGCCTGATTTGGCTTTAAAAGAGTTGGCTGAATCAGTTTATTTTTCTTTTAAGTAAGTCTATAAAGCTTTGATGAATCTGGCTCATTGTTTAGCACTTATCTCATGAGTAAAGCTTGAGAGGTTTGGCTTGAAACTTACCAAATCACATCTTTGGAAAATGGCCCAAGCCTATTGATTTATTTGAAAAATAAATAAATAAATCCAAAGCAAAACATAACCAAAAAACCCTGATCCCACTTAGCAAGTAAGTCCCTTACAGATCTATAGAGCCCCTACTGAGTCTGTCTGTTTCTCAATGTATACCAGCCCTGCACTTTTATAGAGTAGTAGGGCTGAGAAGGACTGCAAGAGGTCATCCAGTCCCAACTTCAGTCCAGGGATCAACTGTACCAATGTCGTTTCTATCAGATAATAAATAGTCTAACTTCCTAAAGTTACTCAGTGTAGGACAGTTACAACCTACTAGGCTATCTGTCCAGGGTATTGCTATCTTTGCCGTTAGGAAGTTGTTTCTAATGTGTAACACGAATCTTTTCTGCTTCAGTTATAGCTCATTAATTCTTGTCCTAGCCACCATGGCAAGAATAAACGTGTTCCTCTTTTCAGCAAATGTTTTGTATTTGAAGATTGAAATCACATCCCCTCTTCTGAAGCTTTTCTTTTGGTATGTGGAGGTCATCTTCACCATATTTTTCTTTAAAACCTCTGCTGTTTAGTTGCTTCCCTGATGCTAGTGGTGGTGGAAACATTCACTTTTTAACAGTTATGTCTCCTTAACAACAGATAATTTCTCATTAATGACAACAATGTCTGCAGCAGGTGCATCTGAGATGCTACTGGAAAAGTCTAATTCTAAGTAAAAAGAAGACTGAAGGTGTCTCAGTCACTGCTTCATAAATGGTGCTGAGTAGTTTTGTTCAATTAACTTGCAGTTAAATCCCCTCTGGTATTGCCCCATCTATGCAGCTGTGGTTAAATTTTCTAATGGAAGGAAGGCTTTGTGTGTCACTGTCTTTTTGCTTAGTTCGCTGGCAGAAGCCAAATTTTGGGGCTTTATAGCTTTGCAGAGCTATGACTGCATAGCTGTGGAATAGCAAAACGGATTATAGTGCCTCTTGCATATCAAAAAAACTGCCAGTGACGGCTGACTACAGGTGCTTTTCTTATAGGGCGGAAGAAGGAACGTTGAGTCTCGGGTCCTAGAGTGAGTTTTCAAGACAAGGATTCGGCAGGGAGGAAATCTTTTAAATTTAAGACATTTGATCTGGAAGTCAGTGGGGAAAAAATAAACATCAGACTTCATGATAACAATTATCTGAGTCACATTTAAAAAGTACTCAGTCCTCTGAACATAATTGTTTTCGTATGCACAAGATAAAGTGTGCAACAGATTTAAAAATCAAAATCCATTTCCTTTTATGATCATTAAGGAATTCACTGTTTGTACAAGCAGGAATAAGAAGGTAACTGTTATAGTAAGGGTTGTGCTTTTCTGTATTTTATGGATTTAACAAATCCTCTACTAAAAGGAATTATCAAGTCAATCTTCCCACTTTATCAGAAGACACTCAGTAGAAATTGACTCTGATATCAGTCAACAGTTCTCCTCTTTTGCTGTGTTTTGGGCTACTTGATAAAAGAAGAGCCACGTTCCCCTTAAGATGATTCTTTCTCCCCTGTCTCTCTATTTTTACGTTTTGAGATTTTTGTCTTGTGACCACCAGAAAGAAAACATACATATGAGCCATCCAGAAATCATAGCTGCTTGTGCTCGTGGAACTTGTTGCATTTTACAAAGCTGTGAAATAAGTACTGATCTACAGGGAGGGCAAAGACTAGGAAGATAGTTCATTTGTGGCCACCACGGCTTTTCTGGAGCTTTGCTGTGGTAGCTGCAACTCCAGTGGTCAATAGTTGGTGAGTTCTTCCCATCTGTGCATCTGAGAGAGGCTGGAGATCAGTCTACGTTGCAGTGGGGAAAAAGGAGTGTACTTTACTGCCAAAGGAAAATAAGCACACGGGACAAGATGGCACTTGATCATGAGTGAATCTTTGTGCAGTGCACATTTACCAGGGGTGTGAGTGAGCACAAGCTAGTTGTCTAATGCGTACACATCTCATGACATGCTGCTCGGACCCTTCCACCTCTGCAGTAGTTGACTCAGACCTGTGTTTTCCCCACCAGCAGGATGAATAGTTGAACATTTGAAACTGAAAAAATGTTAAATTCTTTCTCAGAAAATAGTCAAATCACTGATTTTGCTTCCCCTTCCTCCTTTCCCTGAAGGGGGGGGACCAAGCCCTGTTCTTTCCATTTTCCCTCATGACCCTTTTTGGTGGTAGATTTTGGGCAAACTCCTTTTTGTTTGGAAGTGCAGAGAGCTGTTGCAGTCAAAGAGTCTAAGTAATTGATGGCAGATGACAGCTGCTGATGAACAGCTCAACCTCATGCTTCAGTCAGATAAAATTTCACAACATAAGGATATTAGAGAAATTTTACAGAATTAACAAAATTTAAAGACCGCATGGGTATAAAGCACCACAGGTTCTGTAATGAAACAAGTCAAGTTTATATGGTGGTAGGAAGTTTACAGTCAACTCACCAAACAGGAATATCTTGAACAGGTATGGTCCTCATGCTGAAGCTACAAGCGCAAAATAGTACGTGTGACCAAACGTGTCAGAACTCATCTGAATTTTTGAATCTTTGAAGTTGCCTATAAATAGAGGATATTAGCATATATTATTTCCAAGAAAGAAGATGGAAATAAAAAAGAGCAAAAAAAGTTCTGACATTTTGTCAAAACCAACTCAAATTAAAGGACAGTCCTTTAAAATGAATAGCTGTGTTAGAAAACTGACTGGAGGAATTGCCTCAGGAATTGCAGTAGGAAATAGCTCTTCCTCATGGGCAAAGGATCAGTTTGTGCTCTTACAGTTTCGTTTTTCACTTCCAGATTTATCAGTTCTCTGTCGGGTACTCTTTTGAACTGTTTTGATAAATAATTGTACTTGTGAAGGTTAATGGAGTGTCAGTCCCTTATTTACTCTCAAGTCAAATGTGGTGCATGCTAGTCAGAAGTGTAGCTCATGCTTTATGACCAGCTGACCTGAACGCTTTGAAGCGTGGTTATAGTCAGATAAATGACTGTAAAAATGACATTAAAGGGTCCCGTGTTTTCTGTCTCACTGTGGCTTTAGAGGTCAAATTTAGTTGCATAAAAATATGATATTTTTATTAATTGCCTATAATGTTAACTTAACCTGAGGTTTGAAAATAAAGCAGCGTCCTTTTTGCCTCACATCATCCCTCGTAATAAACATTTTGCAAATGGTACTTAACTATTTTGTTGATGATATGTCTGCAAAGCAGAGTCCAGTTCCTTCTTTTGTAGCTGTATTGACTCTTTACTGCTAATGGCAGCAAAAAAAATTTTTAGTCAATAAAGCAAGCAGATAGACATGACTCAGAAAATACATGGGGAGCAAATACGTTGAATAGCGATGACATTTAAAAGCTACTGTTCTGCTTATCCCCATGTATTGTTGGAGGTTCATGTGTTACAGAAGCAGAACACGTTTCCGTGTAAAATTCTACTAATCTATGCCAATCTAAAATTAATGCAACCCTTGCATTCACAAGGATGGCTAGGAATTTACAAAGATGTTAGTTGCCATCTATTTTCCAGTTTATTTTCATGGGTATCTTCATGTGCTGCTGGTAAGAGAGCGCTTCTTTTCATCACTGCTGAAATGAAAGGGTAAAACCCAACACAAACTACTATTTCTTTTGAGAAATTTTCACAGCTAATTCTGGTCATGTTTTATTTTAAGTTTATGCAGAAGCTGACCTCTCTGGTACTAAGCCTAATTCTGATAGTTCCAAGGAAGAAAGTCCTGCTTTTCATTGAAGTGAATAATAGCCATAATTAAAAATTAATAAACGTGCACACAAAGGCTTAAAACAAAATGTGTTCTGGAAGTGAGACTTCTTGACTACTTAGTCTTCTGAACAAGTGATCCCATGTTTGCTGAAAATAACCTGTGGAGATAAATGCAATTTGCTAATGGAGATCTTCAGAAACTCTTGCTAATCAGTCAATATTCTGGCTGGCTTCTTTAGGTAATAAATATGTGCTGAAATCAGGAGAATCATGCTGATGATTAATGTTTTAGTAGAAGAATGTTTACAAAAGGATGTTGTTTAAGCAATCCTCAGAAATTCTGAATTTAGTCACTGAATTTCTACAAGATATAACTATGTGTCCCCTGTTCTGTTCCATGTACCTTCCTAATCCCTGGTTTTCTCCTTTGAAGATGATATTTTGGTTGATTGGGGTACCCGTGATTTACATATCATCTAATCTTTTCACATTACCAACTCCTTATGTGATAACATTATCTTGATTTGTGTAGGCTTGAGGTGAATTTGAACCTCCACTGTAGGGACTTCCTTATTTTATGAATCTGATTCCTAAGTAATCAAGGAAAACTGATGTCATGATAAAGTTGTGTGAAACTGGATTGAAAGATAGGACAGCTGAGAGAGAATGTACATGCTCCTTCCGAAGTTTTAAATTTTTCTTTAACTAAGGCCTGGATGGACAGAAGAAAGTACCTTGCATTTTTTAAGAATTATGTGAACACATGTGCCAATTAACACGTGATACTGATGAAAGAAACGAAGCTGCCATATTACAGCCATTACTAATATTAGTAGCCATGAGCATGACTATGATGTCCTATATGAACTACTCAAGAAAGCAGCCTGTGGTCAGATACATCTCATGTTGCAGCAGAGTGTCATTGTAACATCTTGCTACTGCACTCCTTAAAAGTGTCTTTAAACCTCAAGTTATGAGACACTATATAGTGTTCAAATAACAGAAATGTAATACCAAAACGTATTGAGGTGAGCTTTATATAAATATGTAAGTGCAACTTCTCGTAATGTTGAAGATACTGTAAGAAAGGTTGGATGTCTATCAGATGGACAGGTCTTACCTGTCGGAAACTAGCTTTTGCTTCCTTGTACCTTGTACAGTACAAATAAGGTCTCGGTGTAGTTCTTTATAACGTCACTTGCATGTGATTTTTGCTACTGCTTTACATAATTAAATTTATTTAGGCAATGTATTTTTTAAATGTGTAGTCTTCACATATGTGTACATCTGAAGATTAAAAAAACTTAAGAATTTTTATCTCTTTTGTGATGTATAAATACATATACTGTAAGTGTAGACAGATTAGAATAGAAGGAAGAAAAATAAACTTTCTAAAATGTACTGTAAATTTTATT
>VXAL01005092.1:0-15452 GCA_013399475.1 Chauna torquata | reverse complement strand
AAAAAAAAAAAAAAAGGTAGTTAATACTACATCATTTCTCTCTTTGTTTTTCTAGGTAGAGGAAAACGTGTACTTACTACATATTAAATGCTTAATCTGTTCTTAGGCACAAACTGTTCTCTCAAGCCTGTGTTCTCTCTCACCTTCTTCACAAGCCTCTTCCCCTATTTCTGCTAGCTCTGAGGAAAATTTTTGATAGTCATTGACACCCATTTCATCAGTTAGCTGTGTTGATTGCAGTGCTAAATTGCTGAACCCAGCACACTTGTTCTCATTCAAACATGCAGCCATGGCACAGTCTGTAACTCACTGTGACAAACCTGTGCATAGTAAGTACTGCAGGATATACTATAAATTATAGCATATATAAGTTTTCTGTTTAATGTACGTGATTAGTGAGCGTTAAGCCCTGAAAAGAAAATTAGTATGAAGCCAAAATGTTAGTTCCTAGACATATTCTGATTAGATTTTTCAACTTTCTTAATAAGATGGCTAATTGTCACTTTCTCTTCACTCTCAGAGGTCAAGCATCTATTCTGAAAATGGAATTTTTATATCTGTGTATTTGCTAAAGAATAATTATGTTAGTGTTCAGTGCTAAAACTAGAAAAGAAATAATTATATGGAAGAAAAATAATTACAAGTACTTGTATTTTTCAGTAACTATCAGCATAGCTCAGTCACGTGTTCCTAGTACTGCAACTATTTGAAAACTAAAATATTCTTATCTTATAGCAGAAGAAAAAATATATATATATTCTGTTACATATATATACATTTTTAAGTACATTATCCCTCACTTGCTAAATCAAATGAAAAACCAGGATTTGTTAGGTTGGGATATGTTGTAATCTATCAAATGACTGCTTTGAATAAACAGAAGAAATATAGGGTTTTGAATTGATAAAAATCTATTAATTATTTTATTATGTAATTTTAAATAATTTAACACAATTGACAACAATAGATTTACTAAGAATGCAATGTCCCACTAATAGTAAGTGTTTACAACAGCGTCAATATAAAGTATTTTTATATTTTTATGTGACAATTTACGTCACATAAATTCCATCAGAATTTAATATATATACTGCCAGAACAAGAAGCATATGGAAACTGAAACTCAATATTCCTCCAACCAGTTAAATCAGGAAAAAGTTGACTTAAAGTACTTGCAATGCATCTTAATTTGAGTACTAACTTCATCTTTGTCAGAAGACAGATTACTAAATTTGGGAGAAACTTTTAGACTTTTCATCTTGAACTTAATGATTTTGACCTGAAAACTAGATGCCAACATTATTTACTGATGAAAAAAAAATATTTTAAGTATAAAATGGAAGAGTAATGAAACAAATGATATTTTGTGGCAAAGAAAAGATATACCACAAACCTATAGATGCTGTTTATTCTTGTGATCCAAAATAACTGCAATGGGAACAGAGTTTTCCCCATAATGGGAGAATCTTCACACACATTTGGAGTGCTGTACCTCTAAATCTTACCTTAAAACAAACTCATGCGTCTAAAACAGAAAAAGAAACCATATTCCTGATAGTCCATCATTGCAAAACTGAACAGTAGAACCTAAGGACATATGGTTTAAAATATGAAGCTGCTTTAACTCATCAGACCAGCTTCTTCTCCAGCCAAACAGAGGTCTGAAGTAGGGCTAAATGTAACAAGATCATTTTCATTCAGTTTCCAAATACCAATTTCAGCTTAAGAAAAGCAAAAAATGGGAGTCCAACAGGATGGCAATAAAACCCAACATTAATGGTAACATTTGGATACAAAAGACATATTCAAAGCAAATATAGCCTCTAGGTATATAACAAAATTATTTACAAAAGCTTCAAATAACAATACAACTTAATGGTACTCTATGACAAGGTAAAATCTTTTCTTTTTTTTTTTCATTTTTCTTTTCCACATATATGTGTAAAACAATTATTTTTATAAGCTATATAATTCTAATTAGAGATATAGATATATAGCTAAAGTAAACCTCTAACCTACTTTATGGGCGACTTCACCATTTCATCTGCAAGGAAAAAAGAAATAAGGGAATGAAAAGAAAGTATCAACCAAAGAAAAAAACAAAACAAAACAAAACAAAATAAACAAAACCAAAACCAAACCAAAACAAAACCCACAACTTTAAAACCTGTCAAATTTAACAATTCTGTGAGGTTTGGAAAGTAATATTTCTGAGAAAAGGTGTCGTTGTAAGAACAATGCAACTCTGTAAGAAAATATATCAACTATAAATTGTTTGGTGATATTTGTTTTGAATGTAATTCATTACACAAGAGATTATTTTAACAAGTGTCATTGTGAAAATTCTTTATAGGAAAGTAGAATGAAGCTAAGAAATTATAAACAAATGGATTTTAAAAGGTGCATACTTCTAAACCAAAAACTAGTTATCCGGAAAACTGAAGTATGGGTGACATGCAAGAGGACCATTATATTTCAAATTTCAGGGACTAGAAAATGCTTGGATTCAGAATTTATCACCTCAACTTGCATATTGATTTAGATTCTGAAACTAGAAAGACATATCAACTAATTCCTGGATATATGTTGCAGAAGACATGCAGGAACATGTATACCCATAGTGCTTAACAAGTATAAATCTTTTGTGTCTTGCTAATGAATATTCTTATAGTCTAAGAACAGGAATTACGTGAGATTCCAGATCTCAGAAGAAAAAAAATGCAAAATTCTAATTTATTGGTTCTAATTTAATTTTTAACCTTAGTTATGTATTTTCTCATACCTTTTAATTTGTGCAGTGATACTTGGATTTGATTGTCATACATTCCATTATAACTATATCAAGGAATGGCAACAGGTGAAGGTATCTAGCAATATAGCTCTGACTATATATTTTTCCCTTTCTAAATAGAACTATCCATTAAAAAATCCTCTGTACTTTGATCATTAGAACATTTGATGGACTGTCCAACATGCTGTTCCTGCATTCAGAAACTGTTTTGGAGGCCAACATATGTGACTAGCATTGATATGTGCTTCTTTCTTGATATATGGTCCCAGTGTCCAGGAGCTTTCACTACGAAGTTTAGATGTATAACTGTGTAGGATGTAGCTCCTCTGAGAAAATATTAAAAGAAGTTATTTCTTTCAGGAATTTCTAGTTTCCAATTTCATTTTTGTGAAATCAATTTCATGAAAAGCCTCTCCAAGTTGGGCTAAAATAAATCCTCATAAGAGAAAACAACCCAAACTTAACACCAGATTCTTGAGACAGTAAATTACAAGTCTATTTTTTTTTTTCCAGTTTAACACTATTATAAAAAATAATGAAATCTTGATAACTCTGTCTCCTATCAGTCTCTCTACTAAAAAATGTAGAATAGCTTATTCATTAAAAAGGAGGTTTTGATTAAGATGAAATAAATTAAAATAGGCTTTGTATAAAGTCCTGGGGAAAAAAAAAAAAAAAAGTTGTACTTCCAATAGGTGATTACAGCACTCAAAACAGATGACAGTATAATACGTTTCACAATCAGTTCAGCAATTACTGGTAAAGTGATTCATCTTTTCATCTTTGTTAACTTCACTAAAATATTCAAAGAGACAAATTCTATCCTCAGCTCTAGTGGTATATATTTAAAGTAAAGCTAGAGAAATCAGTCATTTTCATTGAAATTTAAGTCCAAACCCTCCTGTCAGTTCTGGTATAACTACAATGCCATGAGTAATTTGAAATAAAATCCATATTACAGTAATAACTTAATTCAGATTCTGCTCTGTTTGAAGCTAATCAAAGCTGCGTCTATTTATGGTAAGTCAAAATTCAGTCAATTGTTGTATTTTTGCAATATTAATTAATGTTAGTATTACTATATGTGATAAAGTAATTTACCTGTTGAAAGAACATTTATTAAAGTAGATGAAAGTTTAATAAAGATAGAGCATCTTACTGTACAGATGCATACAAAGCTAAGGAAATAGCCTTGCAGTCTAACACTGGAAGAACTCTTTCAATAGTTCCTAGTTACATTACTTGTTGGAATAAAGCTCGCTGCTTCTGAAAACTAACTGCTACATACATATAGAATCCAAAGCAAACAAGTTTTAAAACCATGTAATCCTTCTGTTCAGAATGGACTTTTTATTCTTATTTGTTCTGAAGTCAAATAATAGTGCAGAAAACAAAACAAACAAACAAAAAATAAAAACAAACAAACAAAAAAGAGAACAAGAATGTTTGTGGGTTCAATGAGTTTTCCAGAGTTCTGTTCCATAATCCGTGTACCGTATTAGAGCTGTGTCTTTTAGAAAAAGTGGAAAAGTGAGGCCTGAAAAAAAATTACGTTCCTCACGTCCTCATCAGAGGTGTGGAGGGAGGTGATTGTCCACCTCTACTCTGCCCTTATGAGGCCCCACTTGGAGTACTGCATCTAGGCATGGGGCCCCCAGCACAAGAAAGAGGTGGACCTGTTGGAGAGGGTCCAGAGGAGGGCCATAAAGATGGTCAGAGGTCTGGAGCACCTCTCCTATGAAGGCAGGCTGACAGAGCTGGGCATGTTCAGGCTGAAGAAGAGAAGGCTCTGGGGAGACCTCATTGTGGCCTTACAGTACTTGAAGGGGGCTTTTAAGTAAGATGGAGAGGGACTCTTTACACAGGCAGATAGTGATAGGACAAGGGGGGATGGTTTTAAACTAAAAAAGGGGACAGTTAGATTGGATGTTAGGAAGAAATTCTTCACTCAGAGAGTGAAAAGGCACTGGAACAAGTTGCCCAGAGAAGTTAGGGACGCCCCATCCCTGGAGGTGTTCAAGGCCAGGTTGGATGGGGCCCTGGGCAACCTGAGCTAGTGGGTGGCATGGGGAGTTGGAACTAGATGATCTTTAAGGTCCCTTCCAACTCAAGCCATTCTGTGATACTATGTCTGAGGTTTTAGTGTAATCAAAATTCATGTCAACCAACCTTTCTAAATTAAAACTATGTCATAAAAATATACTCTACTCTTAGTCTGAGACATAAGGCAGTACACAGAGGTCATTTAAATTTTAGACTCATTGAAGTGGGAATTGCAGTCAGCATTTGTGTTTAATAATAAATAAATAAATAATTTTTGCAGCAATTCAAAAGTCATGTTTAACTGAATCTGAATTAACATGTTGAACCAGCTTCTTAATCTATGAGTCTTTTTCTAACCACAAACAAGGATACAATAAGGTGTATATTTTACTTAGCATTTTAAGGTTGTGCTTCAATTTATAAGCTCTTTTAATGGGTTATATGTTGAAATCCTTGAAGAATCAGTGTTTCCATTGTAAGTTATTTAATGAAAGCCTACTTTTTGTCTTCTGCTGGTTCAACAGAATGCTTTGAATGGTGACAAGCTATTTCAGATGGGTTCAGATTTGATTTCATCTTCCTATAACAGAGACAATATTGATGATTAGTAATTTGCAATTTAGAGTAATCGTAACCCCCATCTGCTTTTGCTTTTCTTCTTGTCTTTCTTCAGATCTCAAAATTTTTTTTTTTTTTCCAAGATTCTCATTTGGATCACAAGTTCACACGTGAAAGCTGAAAGACCTGACCTGCTCATTAGTGTTCAATATCACTTTTTTCAACTGACATGACTAAGCCAACAGATTCCCAGCTCCTCCTTCCTGGGCCAGGAAATCTTTATTATAAACAGCCTGTCTTATTTAGGATCCTTGACAAGTTCCAGAGGGCATCACATCCAATATGCCACATAACAGATGACAGGTTTATTGTTAAGCAATTAAAGTTTAAAGTAGAATGAAACAAAAGGAATATAGAAAAATAAAACCTATGTCTTAGCATTTCCTGTTACCAAGATCTAAAATAGATAGTTCTCATCTCCTGAGACAGCTGTACTTTAAGCATGAATTAGAAAGCTGACAAACTCATATTTTAAAAGCCTTCATTGACACTTCATTCGTCTCAATGTCTCTTCCTATAGAATTAGAATAGTAAGACAATGTGTAGTGGTATAATTAAAATTAGTTAGCTATTTTATCAGGAACATAACTAATCCGCAGACTAACGTGTAAACATTTTCCCTGACTGTCTTTAAATGTGTACTCTAAAACAGCTCATCACTGTAGATATAGAGAGGATTTAGATATTCATAAATAAGATGAAAAATTTTACTTTCACTAATAAGATGAAAAGTTTTATTTTCACTAATATTTTTTGCCCATTGTGCTGCTTTAGTGAAATATAGGTACATATTTTTCAGTCAAATCAATGAAGTATGTTATTCTTGTGAGTATATTAGTTTTATATTACAATTGACAGTATGGCAGATCCTGTTTTCTTCCACAAAATAGTTAAAAGCAATTCATTTAATTTTTAATGAAACAATAAATCCTAATATAAATATTATTCTGAAAAGTGTTTCTCAGTATTCCCAACCATATTATGGTTTGTAGTTTCTTACTTGTTTAATGTCATAATTCCGTTTGGGTTTTATTTTCTAACAAAATTAATATTTTTCAAGATTAAATTCTATTTCAACCCTCTGAAAACTCCAGAAGAAATTATAAACTGTCTTGTATAGCTGTCAGATTGCAACAAAGGTTGGAGTATCTATAGAACTAGAGGATCCCAAATCCTTATTCAACATTGCATGTGGATATTATCAGGGGAAATGAAAGATTTATACTGAAGATAGGAGGAAGGATAACAAATTATTTCCTTTCTGCATGATGATTTACAGAAGAGGAAACCTGATGAGAGACTCTTTACTGAAGCAAGACAAGATAAGGGAAAACAGAAGCTGAGGATAACCTTAGTAACTGATTCTAAAATATCTTGGGTAAGTGATGTATTAAGACAAGCAGAGGAATGCTGGAAGAGACCATAGAAAACAGAATTTCAAGGAGATACAACTTAAATAAGCAAATAATTAGTGCTTTTCTGCATGGTGAGCACGACCTGAAAACCTTCAGTTCTAAGAGCTCACAGTCTTAATATCAACATACTACTAAAAATATGTTATGGTCACCTTAAGATTGTAGATTGGAGATCTGTACAGAGTGAGATGAAAATCACTTCTTTGCTATTTTGGGAGAACTTTAAGTATCTTGCAAATGATTATGGGATCAGTAGGGAGGTGTTTTTTTTTTTTTTTTTTTTCCTTGAAAAGAAAAATCTCTTTGCTTTTCAGAAATCTGAAATATCAAATATTGAGACTGTACGAGGGCTATTTAAAAATATTGATAAGAAAAATAAAAAGCAGATGGCAGTCATGACTACCCTGAACTGAAACTACTAATAAGCAATTATATATCCATTGTAAGAAGACAGTATGAGGTAACTGATGGGAATTCTGATGACTTTGTTAATTAAAATAATAATAATAATAATAATCTGATATACATGGTATTTCTAATATTAATCACTTTTAGATGATACTGACTGTATCAGATGGGATAATCTTGTGAAAAAAAAAATACATCTGAAGACTCAAATTTTGTATTCTATCTCTGGCTCTTCCAAAGACTTCTTTCCTGACTTGCTTGACAACCTCTTAGACTGTAACTCAAACAGTCAGTCATGTATCCCATACAAACCACATTAAATATAAAACTATGCATGACCTATACTATCTTGCTAGCCTAGGGCTTAGTTTCTTATATTCTGTGTGCCCTCACTTACAAAATATGGACAGGAATACTTCCTACCACCAAAAATTTGAGCAGTTTTCAGATACTGCGTAAGGGGGCAAATGCAGAAGTAATACCTAGACAGATGTAATAGAATATAGGAATGATTTATCAGGGACTAAAATACAAACTAGTCACTGCAGCCATAGCTACAGCAAAGACTTTTCACACTCACAAGAATAGAAACATATTTAACATACTTTAAAGTAGCTTTTGTGATCCAAGAAATAAGCATACTAATATAGTATAACTGAAGAAGCATTTTTCTACCCTGTGGCTCCATAAAAATAGGATTGCCATTACTAATAGGCCACTGGTATGTTATCGTAAGGCACTGGCTAAGTCTTTTGCTGACTGTGCAAGGCCCCAGGTCTCGCCTGTTTTTATCAATTTGTTACGAGAGCTGGCAATGTGAGCTTTGTACCAGGTGTCTCTTTTTATGATGAGATAATGGTAAAGTCTTTGAAAGTATGGACGCTGGTTGAAAGGAGAGGCCTCAGAACTGTAAGCAGCTCAGTAACAGTCAATAACTGGTTATTTAAGAACCTCAATGTCAGATGGAGAAAGGCACCTTTCTCTTTAAGGAAAAAAGCAGCAGCTAAATTAAATTAAATTAAATTAAAAAAAAAAAAAATGAAGAAGAACAAAACAGCCAAGCAACAGGATAAGACACCTGCTGGGGCTGGGAAAATAACCTCCGCCTGCCAACCACGCTTCATGCACCATGTAGCCTAGTGGCAGAGTCAAGGAATAGGACTTTCTAGAAACTTGTAGAACAACAAAATCACAAGTTGGGGATGGGGAAAAAAAAATAAAAAATAAATTCTCCTTGGGGTTCCCCCTTGAAGGACTCTTGAGCCTTGCCATCTTGATGTCAGTGACTGAAACCATTAAGAGCTGTACTGTCAACAGTAACAATGCAATATTAGGTCTATAGTATTGCATGCTCACTGTTAATGTAGGTTATGATTATTAAGGAGTGACTGCTTTGCATATGTAGTGATAATGATTGATAATGCATGATAATGGATTGAATTATTCATCAGCATTAATTGCATTAGTGAATGTCAGTCTAGTGAAGTTTTTTTTTTTTTTGAAGCCTAAAACTTGTCTGATTTATCAGTCTTCTAAAAATGCCCATTGCAGCACTCTCTAAATCTTTGATTATATCTACACTTTCTTGATACTGATACTGATACTGACACTTTCCCGTCATACTGATGACATTTTTCCTGATATCTGGATAGCATAAAACAATTTCTAAACTTTTTTTTTTTAATTTTGAATTATTGTTAATTTTTATATGTAGTCTGAGAACAGGAAATAAATGCTAGTCCTCAGAAATAACTTTGAAAGCTTTGAAATCCAAAAAGAAAGACTGCTGTCCTGGTTCTGGCTGGGATAGAGTTAATTTTCTTCCTAGTAGCTGCTGTGTTTTAGATTTAGGATGAGAATTATGTTGATAACACACTCATGTTTTAGTTGTTGCAAAGCAGTGTTTACACAGAGACATGGACTTTTCAGCTTCTTATACTGCCCTGCCAGGGAGGAGGCTGGGGGTGCACAAGAAGTTGAGAAGGGACAGTACCAGGACAGCTGGCCCAATCTGACCAAATGGATATTCCACACCATATGGAGTCATGATGAAGAATAAAAGTTAGGGGAGCTGAGAGTGGGGGTTGTAGCTGCTTGGGAACTGGCTGGACATCAATCAGCAGGTGGTGCATCACTTATTTTGTACATTCTTTTATTACTATTACTATTATTATTATTATTATTATTATTACTATTTTCCCTTCATTTTCTGTCCTCTCAAACTGTCTTTATCTCAACCCACAAGTTTTACCTTTTTCTGATTCTCTCCCACATTCCACCTAGGGGAGACTGAGCGAATGACTGTGTGGTGCTTAGCAGCCTGTCAGGTTAAACCACAACTGCTTACAGGCAATATATATATATTGCATACGTATATTTGGTATATGTAGTCAAGTATCTCAGTCTAGCAGAGGGTATATGCTTTACCTTGTAAAACAAGAGTAAAGTATTTATAAATAATAAACCCTGGCATCCTAGCCTGCTCATTCCTTACATGTCCTGCTCAACAGGGAGCCTGTAGAAAAGAGCACATCCATTACTATTTCAGTCCCAATTATAGCAAAGCCAAAGCTGAAAAAAACTGAGAAAAACAGAAAGGTCTGATGGAATTCAAGTGTACATGTTAATAAAAATTCATACAGAACACCATTTACAGATGGTGCAGGATTTACTAGAGGAAGTGGGCAGACTGTGCAGCATCAGAGAGGAAATAGACAGGATCTTCTCTAAGACAAAACAACTTGAAGAGCCTCAGACCCTGAATGCAACAGAGAAGCAGGTAGAGTCTGTTGTCACTGTTAAGGTAAGGACAAGCTCTGGAGAAGAGGAAGAATAAAAGACTTCTGCCACCGAGAGGAAGGCTCCTGCCGCACATAAGGGCTTATGAACAAAATAGGTTCACCACCCTGAAAGTTGAAGAGGAGCCAGATGTGCCTACAAGCAAAGGATTTGTTCCACCTAAAGCACAGAAGGCCACCAGGAAGAAACAACAAGTAATCATAATGGGTGACTCCCTACTGCAGGGGACAGAGGCACCCATTTGTCAACCTGACCTATCAACCAAAGACCTTTACTGCCTGCCAGGGGCCTGGTTATTTTGGAGGGCCTGTCGAAGCTCATCCAATCCTCTGACGACTGCCCCATGCTGATATTGCACATAGGCACACATGATACTGCCAGGGGAAACCTGGACAGTACCAAAAATCACTGCAGAGCTCTGGGAGCAACAGTCAAGGGCCTGGGGACCTGGATGGTGCTTTTCTCAATCATTCCAAGAAGGGCACTTATAGGACAAGATACCAATAGGACAGGTCAATAATTGGCTGCTGAACTGGTCTGACAAAAGAGGGTTTGGGTTTCTGTGACAATGGAACCCTTTTTGCAGAGCAGCATCTGCTTGGGAAAGATGGGATCCACTTCACTAAGTGGAACAAAGATATTTTTACCAATAGGATGTCTGATAAGGAGGGCTTTAAATAAGGATAACGGGGGAGGAAGAGAGTAACTAGTAGCCCTAAGAGAGAGTGATAGACAGGGTTCCTGAACCAAGAGCGTAAAATGATGTGAGAGGAAGGGATCAAAAAACCCCAACAAAATGGGGCTTAAGTTGGGTCACTTGTAGCACCTGCATGTAAGCAAGGAAGTGCCTAAAAGGCACCATTAAGGAGAAACCCAAGAGCTTTCTAGGTAAACAACATCCTGGTGTGCCTCTCTACAGTGCCTGTATACTAGTGCATGCAGTATAGGGAATAAACAAGGTGAGTTAGAGATGTGTGTGGTTGCAGGACTTGTTGTGATCAAAGAGATGGGATGGGATGGCTCGCATGACCAGAGTGTTGTAATGGAGGGATACGGGGTCTTTAGGAAGGACAGGCTGGGAGGACAAGGAGAGGCTGTTGACCTTTAAGTGAGAGAGCAGCTGGAGTGCATGGAGCTCTGTCCAAGGATGAATGAGGAGCCAACCAAGACTTTATGGGTTAGAATTAAAGAAAGGACAGGTAAAGGTGTCTGTTACAGGCCACCTGACCAAGGAAAGCAAGTGGATGAGATAGGAGAAGTTTCCCATTCCTCCTCACAAAGGAGGCATTGTCCAAGCATGCAGGGATAAAGTTAGGAAAGCTAAATCCCTAATGGAACTGAATCTGGCCAGGGATGTCAAAGACAACAAGAAGGGCTTCTGTAAGTACATCAGTGACAAATAGAAGACTAGGAAAGATGTGAGCCCACGGCTGAATGATACAGGGCTAACAGATAACAGGTAACCCAGATTACAGAGGACAAGAAAAAGGCAGAGGTACAAATGCCTTTTTTACCTGTCTTTACCAGCAAAACTGGCCTTCAGGAATCCCAAGTTCCAGAGACCAGGAGAAAAAGCTGGAGAAAGGAAGAGGTACCCTTGGTGGTAGAGGATCAAGTCAGGGAGTACACAAGCAAACTGGACATACATAAGTCCATGTGCCCTGATGGGATACACCCGCAAGTACTGAGGGAGCAGGCAGATGTCATTGCAAGATAACTCTCAATAATATTTGATTGCTCATAAGGACTGGGAGATTTGCCTGAGGACTGGAGAAAATTCGATGTCAATTCTGTCTTCAAGAAAGGCAACAAGGACGACCCAGAGAACTAGAATTAAGTAAGTCTCACTTTGATCAGTGGGAAGGTGATGAAGCAGGTAATCCTGGAAACCATTTCCAGGCACATGAACAACAAGAAAACCATCAGGAGTAGTCAGCATGGATTCATCAAAGTGAAATCATGCTTGACCAACTCAATAAACTTCCAGTACGAAATAACTGGCCTGGTAGGTGAGGGGAGAACCATGGATACTGTCTTCCTGGACTTCAGTAAGGCCTTTGACACCGTCTCCCACAAGATTCTCATAGACAAGCTATTGACGTACAGGCTCAGTGAATACACAGTGAAGCAGATAGAAAACTGGTTGGATGTCCAAGTCCAGACAGTGGTGGTCAGTGGTGCAAAATCTACTTGGAGGCCAGTAGCTAGAGGTGTACCGCAGGAGCGAATAAAGAGAACAATCCTGTTCAATATCTTCACTAATCATCTGGATGATGGGGCAGAACATATCCTCAGGAGGTTTGCAAATGACACAGTATGCCAGAGGATGGTGCTGCCAAATAGAGGGAACTCAACAGGCTGGAGAAATGATTGGGAGGAACCTCATGAAATTCAACAAGAAGTGCAAAGTCCTGCACCTGGGGAGGAAAACCCCACTCACTGATATATGCTGGGTGCCACCATGCTGGAAAGCAGCTTTGCAGAAAAGAAGCTGGGGGTCCTGGCAGACACCAAGTTGAACATGAGTTACCAGTGTGCCCTTGCTGCAAAGAAGAAGGCTAATGGCATCCTGGGCTGCATTAGGCAAAGTATTGCCAGCAGGTCAAGCAAGGTGATCTTTCCCCTCTACTCAGCACTGGTGAGGCTATGCCTGGAGGATTGTGTCCAGTTCTGGGAGTACAAGGAAGACATGGACATACTGAAGAGAGTCCAATGAAGTGCCACAAAGATTATTAAGGGTCTGGAACAACTCTCCTATTAGGAAAGGCTGAGAGAGCTGGGACTGTGTAACCAGAGAACAGAAGGTTCAGGGGGGATCTTATCAATGTGTATAAATATCTGAAGAGAGAGTCTGAAGAAGATGGAGCCAGGCTCTTTCCAGTGGTGTCCGGAGACAGTACAAGAGGCAATAGGCACAAACAGAAACACAGGAGCTTCCCTCTGAACATCAGGAAAAGCTTTTTCACTGCGAGGGTATCTAAGCACTGGCACAAGTTCCTCCGAGAGGTTGTAGAGTCTCCCTCCTTGGAGATATTTAAAAGATTTCTGTACGTGATCCTGGGCAATTGGCTGTAGGTGGCCTTGCTTCAGCCGGGGGCTGGGTTGGACCAGATGACCTCCAAAGGCTCCTTTCAACCTCACACTGTACTGTACACAGTACTCGAGGTGAAGCTGTGCAAGCACAGAGTAAAGTGGGACAATCACTGCCCTCAATCAGCTAGATAGTAGTTGCTGTGGGTAATAACCTCACTGATAATTTTTCAATCACTCTGTATAGAAATCTCATTTCTCCATAGTACTTGCAGTGTAATGTATGTAAACATAGCTTCTTTTACTCTTTTTTTTTTTTTTTTTTTACTTCACCTTCAGGAATTTCTTTGAAATTTAAATATATACCTAAGTTTCCTCCATGGAAGAAGTAACCATTCTGAGATGTTTTCAGGTTCTCCTCCAACTTATCTATATGTTCTTCACAGTGTTCCTCTGAGTTTCCTCTCTCCTGCATACAAGGTATGTTCCTAACAATTTCTGACATTATACAATGAATCTATAGTATCAAGAACACTAAATGATTTTGTAGTGAGGAGATTTAATGCGAAAGCTTCTTGGAAACATGATTACAGGCATCTCAGACTACAGCTGTCTAATGTTTTAAAATGCATAATATGCTATTAATATGAACTTAGCATATTAACAGCAAGCAGAGTTAAAAGGACTTGAAGAGCTCTTAGCCAGATTTAGGTCTTCTTCTGCCAAAAGAATCTCACTGGAACAGAAGATACCACAAAACTAGTTAATGGGATTGCTGGGCCTTTCTGCATATTGAATGAATACGTCTTTCAAAAAAGATTTCACCTGAACATATATGATGTGTAGCTTCCAATTTGTAATAGTGTGTTATAAAATATATTAAAAAAATTTTTTGACACATATTCTCATTGATTTAGTAATAATAGAAAATATAGTTAGTAATAAGATGAACTCACAGCCATCATGGGAACAGGGGAAGGGGCAGATAGCATAAAAGCAGTAGTAACCACCCAATCCCTATCCTTGGGTGAGCTGCAAGATATGCGAAAAGACTTCAGCTGTTGTCCAGGCAAGGACATTGTCACCTGGCTGCTCCAATGTTGGGTAATGGGGCCAGTAGCATGGAATTAGAGGGCAATGAAGCCAAGCAGCTGGGATCTCTCTTGAGGGAAGGGAGCATTAAAAAAGCAATGGGAAAAGGGACACAAGCCCTCAGCCTCTGGAGGCAACTCCTGTCAGGCATGAAGGAAAGGTAACCCTTCAAGGAAGATGTTATATGTCACACAGGAAAGTAGACCACCACGGAGAGAGGTATCCAGTAACTGAAGGAATTAGCCATGCTGCAGGTGATTTACGGTGACCTAGACAGTGAGAGGTTATCCAAAGATCCAGATGGAGTCAAATGCACGCAACCCACGTGGTGGAAGTTTGTATGGAGTGCACCATCATCGTATGCCAACTCATTGGCAGTAATGACATGGAAAGATGGAGAGGAACACACAGTGGATGAATCTGCTGGCCAACCATGGCAATACGAAGAACGTCTCTTTCCCTATGGGCCTGCATCTCAGCTGTGGAAAAACTTTCCTAAGAGGTCCATGAATTCAAAGAGAATGCTGTAGAGAAACTGTTCCGGGACTTCCAGCAATTCAAAGAGGATAAGTCCTACTCCCCACCTGCATGAACCAGATATTAAGAATAAGAGTTCTTCTACTCACAAGAAACGACATTGTAGGTACACACAATATGCCTCCCTGTGGTTTTACCTGTGTGAACATGGAGAGGACATGACAAAACGGGATGGGAAATCTACCTTGACCCTAGAGGCACAGGTACATGAATTGCAAGGAAAAACAATCACAAAAGGGAATTCTTCCAGGAAAACTAATGCTCCAGTTTCCAGTGGGCAGTTACCCAGTCTGAGTAATGAACACTATGACCAGGACTAGAGGGGTTCTGCCTCCAGCCAGAGGAAATGGACAACCAAATTTATTGGACTGTGTGGATTCGATGGCCTGGCACATCAGACCCATAGGAGTATAAGGTTCTAGTAGACACCAGTGCACAGTGTACCCTGATGTCATCAAACTCTAAAGGGGCAGAACCCGTTTGTATTTCTGGAGTGACAGGGGGATCCCAACAGCTAACTGTATTGGAGGCNGTGGGCTTTTGGCATAGCTGCCTTGGAGACAGAGGACATTAAACAGTTGTCTACCTTGCCCGGTCTCTCAGAGGACCCTTCTGTTGTGGGATTGCTGAGGGTCGAAGAACAGCAGGTGCCGATCGCTGCCACAATGGTGCACTGCCTGCAATATTGTACCAACTGGGACTCCCTGATTCCTATCCAT
>VXAL01005091.1:101064-157685 GCA_013399475.1 Chauna torquata | reverse complement strand
GAAAACAACTCAATTTTTTTTTTCCTTTCTCTCCAGAAATGCCAACTCTAATATTAACAGAACATTATGTGCAGTGACTGGACAAAGATTCTGTTTTTGGAAGATAAGGGTCTAGGCACAATATCAACACTGATTTTACCACAAAGGAGAACTTGCCTCAAAAAACCACAACACCGTACAAAACGTACAGTTATAAGTGAATTAGAAGGGAGCTGGAAGCAATCGTTAGACAACTAATCAAATTAGTCTCTAATGTAAACTAAGTTCTAACAAGGTTTCATAATGGTGGTAGAGTCCAAAAATTGTATTTGTGCATTTACTAGGAAAAGAGTCAGTTTGACAGTTCACTGCCTGACATGAAATCAGTTTCATACTGATTCTGATTCACACAGCACTAACAAAAGCTTATTAAACACAGTGACTGGACTGTCTTCTTTATCTTCTGGTATTTTAATTGCAGTTTTATTTTTAGAAAGAAAAAATCATTCATGTTCATTTCTTTAATAAATTATCTATTAAGTCTAAAGGCATAATAAATGGGGCTCCTGTTATAACCCTAGAAGTAGCAAAAACACATGCTTGAGATTACTCTCCTATGTAAAGTAAAACGTGTAAATGCTTGCAGACTCGGGAACTGCATTTATAAGCTTCCTACATGCATCTGGATGTAAAACTTTTTTTTTTCCCTCTCTCTGGTTCAACCTAAAAGTTGAGCCTAAATCTAACAATGTCTCTTTAAAGAGTCTGCTCCAGCAAAATCAGCAAGTTTGAAGTACTGGGGAGTCTCAGCCTGGACTTAAACCATGCCAGGAAACCAAGAAAAATAACAAAAAGGACTGGCCACCCACTATGCGTTATTCGTGGTATCTAACCATGTGACACACTATTACATGATACCTTGTACAGGTCTAAAAAATAAAAGGAAATTATTAACATCTAAAATACTAACCAAGATTATGAGCGAACTTCTCCAATTATTCATTGTTACTATTATTATTTTTGATGGCATAGTGTCGACATTGTTTCATTTAAACCAAAATTTCCATTCAAGTGCTTGCTTCCTTAGAAAAGTTAAACGATCTTTTTCTGTAAATCTGCGAAAAGGATATCAGACTTTTTTCTTCCTTGGACCATTTATATTCTATATTTGGGTAATAATGGATCACGGTCCTTTTGTAATAAGCAGAAATCAACAAATAAACTTACATTTGGTATATTTACTTCTATATCCACATTAATACACAGCAACAGTTTTAGCACCCACGTTTTGGGGGCATTACCATTTTTAAATACGTTTAAAGGTTGCTTGCTTCTTCTCATGTCCTTGTTACAGTCCCTTCCATATCACACAACATCATGTATGCCCAGAGGATGGAAGAAAGGGAAAGAACTCGATGTCTTCCGGCAGAAATCTTGTCATTTTTCCTTTCTACACTGGTAGTGTTCCCTAGAATTCTCACTGAGAAGAGATGGACAGGCATGAGGCATTTCTCTCCCAGCCCAAAGCTGCTAAAAAAAAGGATGTTGCAGAATGAAAAAAGCCTCAGCTTGTGTCTGGAAAGCCACAGTTACAGACAGCGTGTGTGTGCGCGCACACACACCCTTTCCATCAGAACCATGCTCATGTAACTGGGGAGGTTGGAATTTATGACACAGCAGTGATAATGCCATGGTGAACTTTTACATAGTTTTAACTACTTGGATTTTGATCCAAACAGGCAACAGTTTACCCAAAGGCATGCAGAAGCCTCACACTGTTATTTTTGCCTGAATCCTCCTCCATCTCCTTTCCATTCCCCTCCATCTTCAGTTTCCCTGCAGGAAGAACTACAGCACTCTTGGACATCCACAGAAGACTCTTTAGAAAGGACATTTCCTCCATACAAGTAAAAGCAACTAAGCTTCTTCTGTCTGCACTATATTTAAGATGCTCTGCCTTTAGGAAGCTGTCTGCATTAAAAAACTTGTTTGCCCTGTTCTTCCCATCTTGATCTTATGATGTTGAAGTCCTGGCTGGGAAAAACAAAAATGAAAGGAAAAAACAAAACAAAACAAACAAACAACAACAACAACCAGAAAGAAAAAAACGCACCTAGCCCTGGTCATATCCCAAAATAACATAATGTAATCTTAAACGTAAAGGTATCCTTATCTGTTCTCCTGCTTCTCCTTCATCACAGCCACAAGACAGGAAAGCAGCATGCGGCCTACACTGTGACCATCACTGCTAATAACCCCAGAATCAGGTCCAAAGCCTAGCGGCAGGTTATGACACAGACTGGTTTCTCTTCCTGTCTTTGATGTAGAGGGAAGCTAATAACACAGGCACCAAGCAGCTGCTGCAAGGTCAGACCATCAGAATTATGATGGCTCTGCTCACACCAGAGCTGCCCAAGCAGCTGCTGATTCAGCATATGTCAGAGCAGAGTAAAATCACCACAGCCTTTCCAACAAAACAAAACAAACAAAAAAAAGACAGGGAACAAGTTTTCCATCCATAGGAGGAAAACTATTTTTTTCCACACCTTTACAGTCAGCCAATGGTCACCATTTTAAATCTACAGATATTTCTGCAAGTTTTGATTCACATGTATTTAGGCCCTGCCTCATTATGAATCTTGCTGACATATTTGCTGGTAGGGTAGGGGATAGTGAAGAGGAAGGAAGCAAGGAAGGAAAGGGCTTACAGAACACTGTGTTTAAAGGTCCACAGAAATACAGACATTGCTGTTCATTTCAACCCTCAACCAAAGTAACCAGAAACCATTCTAATTAAATAGACATCAGCAAACTCCCATTTCCTTTGTGCTTCAAGTGGATATCAATCCACATTATAAAACCACTATGCATGTGTCATAAATCAGCAAAATCTTGGCAGGCTGTACTAGAAAGCCTCCAAATTGCAGGAGCAAGAAAAAAGAAAGAAACACAGAAAAACAACCAAACAAAAACCCAGCTATATGCACTGCCCAAAAGTAGCATCAACAATTAGAAAAGGGAACTCTACAAGGTAGCCCATTGATCTATTTACTGTTACAATTCAAGGACATCAGCTCAGGTTAGTCTCTTTCTTAGAAGGAACAGAATGATCTACATCGACTCTGAAAGTCATCATCTCTGTCTATCAGTACAGCAATTAAAAAGAATTTCCATGAACATCATGGAAAGGACAGTTTTGATCATCAATACAATGAACATCATACTGTTGGAAAGCACTAGCTTTTTCTGCAACTATTACAAAGTCTGCTCTCAATTCCATCCAATTCAACCATGTCAGACAGGACAACCTCTCTAGGCAAGATCTGGACTGTAGTTCTAACCGTATCTCAACAAGCCACTGCAATAATAAACATTTGTACTCACAGTACACAGTAAATAAAGCAGTTCAGCTTAGTACGGTTTAAACCAGTCACTGCAGAAGCAACAGGAATCAGGCAGGGAATCAAGCCCAAGGTAAGGGGATGGGGAGGGGGGAAGGAAAGAGGTAGGTATAAAGATCCACTGGATTCAAACTCGGTAGGAAATTTAGATCAGAATTAGGAAAAGGGTGTTCGTTTTGTTTGTTTGTTTTAAAGTAAGAGGGGAATGTAACAATTTTCCACAGAATTACCAAAGGACAAACACAGCAAGCTGAAGTTTACTATATTCAGACACAACATCCAACAACTACAATTGCTAGTGGTAACAGGGGTCTAGAAACGATGATTCAGGCCCTCCTGGAGCTTCTATTCTCAAGTTAAAAGCTCCATTCTGCCCACCTCCCCCGCCCCCTTTTTTCTCATTACCATAAAAAATGTTGCATTTAAAGTGTCCCTTGTCCTAAACCTGCCCTTCCTCAATGGATTTAAGCTTGCTCTCCTCACACCTCTCTCCACTTCAGATGTTACAAAATAAGAGACATTAAGGCACACGTAAAGTTTCCATATTAATACCAGAAGTCACAGCCAAGCCATGTGCATGAACAGGGATGTATCAGGCTAAAAACAATGTAACACTGACTTTTACCCAAATTGCAGTTACTGTCTTAGATAGATACAGTTTACTGTACTAGCCATGCCTGGCCCAGTGATGACAAAATCCAAACCCCCAGGAGAACGGCAGCCCTGCACAGTTAGTTCTGCCTCTGCACACTGCACAAGATCCTAAGCGTGCAAGTCTCAGTACACGGGACACAGGTAACCACACAGCACCGGCAGCTGAAGAACTGCAGACAGAACACTACATGCACAAGAGCTGAAGAGAATTCAGCGTTTGCGAACACATGAAAATTTTGACTTGTCTTAGTCCAGGTTGGGCTTTTTCCTTTCTGTGGACAGCTGAAAGAGGTGTAAAAACTGGCTCCCTATTTTGCAGTTCCTGAAAAAAGGCCAAAGAAAAAAGAACTGGAACAAAGACCTGAACCAAAGCCCACCCAAGTCAGACTCTTTCCACTGCCTTTAATGGATTTTGGATCAAACTGTGAAGACAGAGACCCTTCCCATCCACCAAAGGTGACATCAGGGTGACATATTTAAGAAGGGTGAAGCTGGCGTGGCCGTAATCTCTGCTACAGATGTTCTGAAGATAGGCATTTCATTAAAAAGCTGTGAAAATATTCACCAAAAACATAGCACAGAGAACAGTTCTGAAGTTAAAACTGTCACAAAGAGAGGACTGAAGTGTTTGTTTTTTTTTTTTTTTTTTTTGTTTTGTTTTTAATAACACACCTGGTTACTTAAAATCACCCAGCAGCAAAAATGCGCAAGTCCTCTCTATACCATTAACTAGCAAAGGGGCAACTGTCTATCATTAGAAAACCATGTACTTGCCTCCTAGCATACATGTTTCTGGGAGATGCTCACACTCACCTTTCAAAGGCACTCAGGCTCACATTCGATAAAAAAAATAAACAAGCTTAACACAAAGAAATAAATGATACCAACAGAACAACCCAATTACTTAAAACTTTCCTCTTTGGTAAAGTAGTAGAATGCTCTGAGCTTTAATAATTAGGGGACAGCAATACTCTAAAAACACAAGATTTTTTTTAAAGCTATGGAAACATGAGACTAAAATCCCAATACAAGTGCAAATAGCAGTTTACGTCTACCAAATAGTGTATCAACTGATTGTTAGGGCATACACTCTGCAAATGCTACAACAACCATGAATGTCCCAATATTATTTTTACAGATTGGAAAAACACAAAGGCCAAAAACAACACCAATAACTCAAATAAAAAACTCATGCTTATGTTTACATAAAAGTTTGATGAGCATAATATATTCGTCACACTCCCACAATTATTCCCCGAAAATACTATAAATATTATTTTGACAATGTAATTATAGTTTTTACTTCAGCAGTGGCAGCAAAGCACTGGCACCAAGCCCCTACACAAAAAGCCTAGACAGACAAAGCAAAGATCACACATGGAAACTGGCAGCTCTTAAGATCAGGGCTGCCTCTTATTTATATGACTAAAAAAAAGTCTGTTTAAATTAGTGCCTGGTTTATTTAGGCTGTAAAACATAAGTAGTTTAATTGTGCTAAGAGTAAGCAAAAGGAAACCCCAAATAAAAAAAAATGGAGGTGAAGATTTTTAAATTCTCTTTTCATCTGAGCAACTAATGCATGCTCCTTTCATGGTGCTTTTTGGGAATTAACCCCATAGATTGTGACCCTATTCAGGAACCTCTCTTTCCCACTTCCTTTCCCTTGAAAGAAAAAGCTAATATGAATATGCACTTAAATTCATAAACGTCAGCTATTAACAGTTCAATATTTTTGACCATGCATGACAAGTAAAATGGTTCAAGCTTTATAAGTATTTACTTTCATTCCATGTAAATCAGCACATCTGACTTGCACAGATTTGCAGCATATTAATTTACAAGATTTGCTCACAAAAAAAAAAACCCACACACCATACACTAACAGTTTGCCTCCTCCTCCAGAGATAAATATAGAGGGCACTTATGTAGGAAGAGAGGAAAGACTAACTTTAAGGACAGGTCTGCTGGTTTAAATTTAGTAGCCATTGTGTTTGAGAATCTCCAGCATACAATTGAGAAGTTGATCCTTCTCTAACTGTAGTTACCTTACATATAACCAAGCCTGTAAGGAGATGCTCGCTGTTCAAACAGAAAAAAAAAGCCTCAGTTTATAGGCAATAAAATTTAACAATGGTTTCTCAAATGCACTGGGTGAGCACTGGATCTTCGCTCTGCTATTAAGTCTGTTCAGTAAAATTTTACTGCTCCATCACACTTCCCAGGCATATTTTAGAAATATTTATTTTTCATATACAATATAAAATGATGCAATCAGGAATTTAGAAATGAAACCATTCAGTGCAACATGATTAAAGAACTACAAAAAGCAGTGAAAGCAGAATGCAAATTTTTTTAAAGACTAAAACAGGAGCATGAAAGATACTGAACAGGAAATAAAACAGAAGCACAGAAGATAAGAGACAAGCCTCTTAGGTCAATATTGGCATTCAGCAAAGAATATTTAGGCTCCATATTTGACCACTCTGTTTCTCTCTCCTGTTAAAATACATTGCTGAATGACTGGTCATTCCAAATGATGAGGTATAGGAAAAAAAAGAATGTACCAAAATAAACCACAGACTGTTAAAACTCTTAGGCCAGTTATGTAAGCCCTAAATGCCTTGATTTTCAAACTAATTGTTTCTGCAGAGGTACTAGTCAGATACGTTCTGAAAAAAGACTATTTCTTCTAGCTCATTTTCCTATTGCCAAGATACAATCTTTAGAATGGGACCAAAAAAAAAAAATAGTGCTGCTGTGGCCATTGCCTTGTAGAGTAAGAAAATAAATAAGTAAATAAATAGAAAAATAAAAATTGACAAAAATCAAAGAGCAGTTAAGGACACAGGGCTGGCCATTTAAAAACGTAAAAAGGAAAACCAATTTAGTGTTCTTTGGCAGGGTTCAGTATGTCACCTTCACATGCTTTTCCATACCCTCAAAATTAGCCAGTCTCTGTTTTCCAGTGCAATTTCAGTTTCCAAATGGCTGACTGCAGATTTAGGAACAAGTCAGAACAAAGAAACATCTCATGTTTAATTTCAGTGTAAGAGATGCCAGAACCAAAGAGTTTATTTCTCCTAGCCTCTCTTGAGGAAGTAGAAATCAATCGAATCAGTAACTGACACTAATTATTATTGTTTTCAGGAACACTTTTGCAAAGATAACAACTCAAAGGTTCTTGTTTTACTCACAGACTCTTCTTCAGGAAGAAGAAAACAAAACAAAACAACGACAAAAAAAAAGATTAATCATTATCTGTTCTGTAAGCCCTTGAAAATGACTTCAAATTAATAACTTTTGAGAAAGGATAAGCTATCCAGTGCAGCTCCTGGGAATTTCCGATCTCCTCTTTGCCACTTCTTTTTATGGACCTCTCATAACAAAATGTCAACATGATTTTCCGTACTACATGGACATCTACAGCTTATAATTAAGTGGCTTTTTAACACACCATGTCCTCACCTTTAAGAGATTACAAAGAAATCAAGCATCTCTCTTTGCTCAATAGTGTGACGTTTTCTTTCTGCAGACCTCAGAAGGGTGGTTTTTTTTTTTTCCTCCGTTTTTTTTTTTTTTTTCCCACAAAAGATGACATGCTTCCATCCCAAGCTCTTCCAAGAGCTTGCTGGCTCTTGCAAGAAATAATGCACCTGGGAGCTATATATAGCCTAGGTTACTTTACCACTTATTTTTGTAGAACGTGCACCCTTATGCATTTGTTTTGTTTGGTTCTTAAAATCTGTTTAAAAACTAACAGTTTTTTAAATCTATGAAGGAGTGACAGTGTTTTTATTTCTACAAAGTTCCAAACTCAAAGGTTATTTATTGCCATTTATTCTGCAACGTACTTCTCTTCAGCATTGATGGATTAAAAAGTACTAAAGTACTTTCCAACCCACTTTTTTCCTAGACCACGATCAATCCATAAGGCAGCAATGGGTCAACAGCAATTGTTTGTTTTCATTAACTAAAAGAAAATACATATGATAGCTGATCAGGTCCAAATCAGTTTGAGCACTGAAAGAACACTGACTGATGCTGAACCCAAATAATCACAAATGCTGGTGGCAGGCAGAGGGGAAAACAAAAGCAAAAAAAACACCAAACAAACAAACAAAACCAACTCGCACAAACTGAAGACTTTTCAGATTCAGTGTGGTGGTCTTTACCTGAACAGTACCACAGACTCTCCCCTCTTCTGCTCAAAGCAAGAAACATTTCTTTTTAGTTCCCTTGCAAGTATGTGGCATTGGGGGGTACTTTAAAACCATTTAAAACAAGATATTCTGTATTTTCCCCATACCTTCCCTCAAGAAAAGAGGTGTGAACAGGTGTTAGATATTTTATAGTCATGTTGCTAAACATCCTACCAGAAAATGCTCAAGTTACTGTAAGTGCAGTATTAGAAGTCTACATAGAGTCATCTTTCATCACTGTCTTTAAAGGAATGTTTTAAGTGCTGTTCTGAATAGAGTAGCTGTAGCAGTTTAGCTACATCTGAATACTTTTCCGAAACTTGGAAGCAAAGTCAAATTCCTGTTCAAGGATTCAAGCTTATCATCCACTATAATCTACCCAGCATTTCTGGACACGACATTAAGATGAGCAACTGATCTAAACCTTTGTACAACAGCTAACACATCTGGACACTGATTTTGGCAGAACTCTCCAGGAGTACCCATGACATTAACATTCGCTGTTAATACTCTCCTATTAATGCATATTTATGCAAACACTGCTGGTTGGTTAAAACCTGTAAAAACTTCAGGGCATGGCATCAACACAGCATACCAACAGCAATACCCATGCCACTTGGTTTAAAGCTAGCTCAAGCATCACCAGCAGCCTGGAACTGAGGAATGCTGGTCTAAGGCTCAGAGCACTTCTCTCACGCACACACTAACAGCACAGTACTGCTCAGTGGCTGATACAGTGCCACTGCACTCAGCTCTGCTCAGAGTACAATCAACTCATTCAGAGAGCTTGCACAACAAATTGTCCCTCACAGGGCTGCTATCAGGCACTCAGTGCCTTTTCATCCAAGAGGACAGCAAAGTATTTTGGCAGATAAATACTTCTAAGCAATTAGGTTGGAATTCAAAGCACATTCTTCAGCATCTGCAATATTTTGAAGAGGTGAAAGGTTTGAGAATATCTATTTACAAACAAAAAGATTAAAGCACCTTCTGTCAAAAAAAAAAAAGGAAGAAAGAAAAAGTCCATGAAAGGATCAGCCTATTGAGCACAAGCTTGCTTCAAAACAGGCATGCCCTCACTGCAATTTATCAAGGAGAAACAAAACAATCCTTTTTTTTTTTTCTTCCAGATTTCAGAGATGAATCCTACATCCAGATTTCTCTCTGGAATCTGAAGATATATCATCTTGACAAACCTCAATGTACCTTCCCACAGGTCTGCTAGATTTTGTTGGAAAGCTTTAAGATTTGCCATAGGAAAAGGAAAAAAAAAATCCCCAAACCAAACCAAGACACATGCTATGAAGTGAAGGAGATTTTCTGTTTGGGCTTCTGACAAGGATATTTCCTATGTCTGCTGCAATCCCTAACATGCTAAACTACTTCTTAGCTCTTAAGAGATCTGGGTCTGCTTTAAGTTCAGTTAAAGTTCATCTGGCAGCTTCATCAGCCTGCTCTTCTGGCAAGTGTTCCTGGCCTTTGTACGCGCAGTAGAAAAAAGCTTATGATGAGGTTTTTTTCTTTAAATTACAAAAAAACCTACAACAAAAGGGATGTGGAAAGGGTACTAGGAAAATTCCACTAAACACCCTGCAGGGACTCAATTTTTTTTTCCCCCCCACAAGACAATTAGTAAAAATTTGAGTAATTTCTTACCTATTCGTTGGACGATCATGTCTCAGATCAGTTAATGGGGGAAATGTAACAGACCCTCTTGCATAAAGCATTTCCACGAGTAGGTATGGTTCCTACATTTTCAATCCCTTTTCAAATTAATTCTCAATTGGGAAGAGGAGGGCAGCATTGGTTATCTCATCTGTTTTCCCACCAGCAATATCCAAGCTTCATAATCTAAAAAGTTAACTGCCACCTTACACAATTGCCCGCTTCCTAAACTTTGTGTCTATAGTTTTAAGAACAACAAAGACCAGTCCAGTTTTCAGATACTGCCCAAGAAATACATCACTTCAATTTTTCCTCTGCTTGACTAAGAAGTTCTCTCTCCAAGAGAAAAGAAGGGAGGACTGCTGGAGCAGTAAGAAAACACAGCACATTTACAAGTGTGTGCAACTTATCTGACACAGATCAGTCTTGACCCTGCACAGAAGGGCTACAAATCGTTAAATAGTTGTTCAGCATCATTGCCCAGCAACCCACTGCACTCATCTAATTGTTGGCTTTCACTGTGCAACTCCTTAAAGAAGGTTCCCTTCTCCAAGTGCTACAAAACAGGAATTGATCAAGACAAATTACTATTATGTATTCTAGAGAAATGCAAGACAAATTAGGCTGTGAAGTGCAACTAAAACTAAACGAACTTGGGAAGTAAGAATGGAGGAAGAGTGGGGACAAACAGCTATCTGTAAGCAACACCATAAGTGAAAGGCCTAAAACAATCTTTTAGTATATGTATTAAAAAGAAAGGAGATAATTATTAGAGGGATGGCTGGCTCACAGGTGGGGTTGGACTATCTTTATGTGCCATACTGAGGAATTAACTAGTTATTTTTAAACTATCTGAAGCCTTAGAGAGCTGCTCCAGAAAAGAC
Organism: Chauna torquata; assembly: GCA_013399475.1. NCBI lineage: Eukaryota > Metazoa > Chordata > Aves > Anseriformes > Anhimidae > Chauna > Chauna torquata. The sequence continues at coordinate 146,903 of VXAL01005091.1, read as the reverse complement.
ATACTAACTCACCTTCGGCTTTTCTGGCACAATGCCTTAGTGGTGTAACGTACACAAAACAACAGCTTTTTCCACATCTGGCTGGGAAAAGTGCATGACAAGAATACATGAATTTATCTAACTTTTTACTGAAGACAAAGAATGAGATACACTGAAAGTCTGCAGCAGGGTTGTTTCAGTAAAGACAATGAAGCAAGGACCCAAATTAACCATGTATATCATACGTAGGCCTAAGATAAACTATCAAAAAAGTTATTTTTCCTAGCAGAGCAGGTGCAAAGAAGTCTAGATTTAATTGAACAAATCTTAGCAAGTTTTTAATCACATTGCTTTGCACAGCATCTCCTTTTTTGCTGCTTCGATCACTAATATATCATTACAACAGGCATCTCCTCCCCTCCCTGAGAACCACCACATGGGTTACAGTACTGCCCAGGGGTATATATACTTTATTTCATTTCTGTTTTTACATATTAGAAATTGTAAATACACTGAAATTTCCTACAAAAATTACCATACCACTCAGAGACTTAAGTTACCAATGGATAAGAGAGTGAAAACAAGTCACAGATCAGGTTAAAAGAATTTTTCAGTCTGCATCAAGAATTTTCAAATCTCTCTTTTTCATAAATAGAATAAAGTTGGAAGTTCAAATTTATTTAGCCTACAATGATGTGGTTTGGGAAGTTTTCACATAGACATGAACTGAAACATTACTTAATGTTGTTCACTCTGCAACACAATTACTTCTTTATCCTTATATTTTATGTAGACTGTTGCTATGGAAGCCACTTGAAGGTATTTAAAATACCTTAAGGACATAAACAGGCATCAAGATGGATCATCAGATTCAAGCACCAATTTAAAGGAGGAAACAGGACACACATCCAAATGAACAACTTGAAATGTTCCACTTAACACCTTATTATCCGCTAGAACAAAGTACATAAGGTCACAAGGCAGAGTCACACATTTCCTACATGAAATATAAGAAGGAGAACCATGAAGCAGAAATAGAGTTAATAAACACAGCAACACTTACTAATTTCATGGATTTCTTTTGTTTCAACAGGGCTTTCCAAGTCCAATTTAGCAATTTACCACAATTTTTTAAAGTACAGCTAATAATCCACCGCTGAACTTAACTGTTAACTTCTGAAGCATACCCTATGGAAGGAGATTGTACTCTAGGCACCAGCTTAATTTTCACTTTGAACAAAGTTCACCAGATCACTCAGCATGGAACTAGCAACACTTGCTTGTCTCTAAATTTTTTTTTGTTGTACCACTGTAAATGGAGTACATAAACCACGTTCATCACAGATATTTCCCAACAAGTTCAATACTACATACAGTGCTAAATGAACCAACTACTCTGGGTCAATGTATCAAATCTTAGTTATAACTCAAACTTATTTTGTCAGAAAAATCCTATGCTGAATGGCTATGTAGCATAACTGCCACTAAATACTTTTTTATTGAAATATTTTTAACAACTTTCTGGTCAATTTCCCCCCTAATTTTCAGTGGTGATAAAAAAAAGTTATTTTAAAACATTCTCTGGCTAGGAAAAGGAGTCTGAAGCAGCTAATCAAGTTATTGTGCTCTCGCCCCTCCTTTCTTTTTTGCTGACTGCCATTCACCAATGCTTCTTTAGATCCCAACAGAAAGGGAACAGCACACATGCGTATGATAGCTCATCGAGGAGGCGTCAGCAGCCACAAGACCGAGGGGAAAGCCTCATGCCATGCAAGTAACCAGCAAAGGGTACATACTCACTCTCCTCCAGATGCTGCAAGGAACCACTGAAGGGTGGTACTCTCACACTACAATTCTTGGTGCTGTGAATATGCTGAAGGTAGGAAGTACAATTCCCCAGGACAGCATTTCAGTCTTACTGCTGTCAAAGACCTTACTACGGACAATTCTGCACTGCACAAAATCAGCTTTCTAGCTCCTATCACTTTTCCTCTTCTCTTACTGGTCTAACAAAGGGGTCCACAAATGTGGGGCAGGACACTCCTGGCCTTCACGTTTTTTTCCAGTCTTCCTTGTCTGACTCTGTGACACGGCTTGAGAGTCACTCCTGTGCGCTATCAGTTCCTCCCCTTTACGTTCATCGAGCAAACCCTCCTTTTGCCATCCTCGGGGTTTTGCCCTGGTCCTCCTATGCTGAAGGACTGTGATAGTATCACAGACCTTTCCCTCAAAGAAGAATTGCAGCACTGGACGAAGGAGTGAACACAGCTTAAGCACAATACCATCACGTCTGAAAGGCTTCGTTTTGAGCCAAATATAGCAGCAAAAGGAAAAACAGTATCCCGGACTTCCCCAGCTTCATAAAGGTGTTTAAGGGCAAGTTACTATATGACAGTAGTTTCATTCACCTTCACAAAATAAGAGAAAAGCAGCAACAGGAACCCAGTAAAAAACATTATCCAAGTAATATGAGTGAAAATAAATAAAAGCAGCAAGAGAAACCAAATGTTCCCTACTCCCTGCAACCACAGACAGCAAAGAGTGAGGTCCAATGCCCTATATCAACCTTCACACACACACACACAAACGGAAACACAGAATGTGAAGAGAATTACTGAAAATGCCTTAATTTTTGGTGAAATGAGTTTTTTAGAAATCAGTAGTAATAATTGGCATTAAGCAGGAAGGATACTAAGACAGATTTTCTACTAACTATGAAAAAAAATTCATCTACTAAGGATACGTGAACAGTACTCAAATCAGTACTTAGTTCTTGGCATCTATTACCCTGACCAGCCAGCAAACACAGTACATACATGAAAATAAAAAAAACAACAAACCTCACAACCAAGATTTGTTTCATGGAATCATATAAACTATTTCAAGTGCCATCAAAAAAAAAAGGAACATTTCTTCATTTCAGTATGTTCACGTATCAAATAGAGACAGCAAAACAACAGAACATATTTTGAATGGAGGTACTACAGGAACTTTGCTTTTTCCCAGTTCAAATACCCTGGATAAAAAAAGTTTCCACAAATCTGTAACAATCTACAGGGAACAGCTGAGGGAAAATACAATGGGGGAAAGGGAAAGGGATTTGGTGCTGAGTTTTTTTTCAAGTAGCATAACAGAAGGCCCACAATTCTTAACTTTTTAATCAACTTTTGAAATACCAACTAGGCATATATACCTTTGCCCTTCTATCTTACCACCTACATTAAGAAAGAGAGGAGAACAGAATTAGCAAGCTACAGTTCAAGAAACAATTAATTTTGTTTATAAAAAATTGCATCAATAAGGTGACTTCATACCACCACTTGACTTCACATGTAAAAAATATAGTGCAGACTTTATATTTAAGAAAATTCACAGCCTTACCAGTCAGTAACGGTTCTTCTTTGATTTGTATTCCATCAAGCAATTTGATCAAATGGACAGATGTAGTGATGAGACCCAAGTTCCTATTATGAAATTGGGAAAAAAGCCATTTGATATGAAATACACCCAAATAAAGCAAAAAAAGCCTTTTCACTTTAGTTAACATCAAATTTTTAACATCTTCAGAAATTCTGAAATAAAAAGGAGTTTTTCCTGCTGTGTCTGACTGTATCAATAGCCACACTACTGCCATGAGAAACAAAAGGAACAGGTTGACATTTTGTTTCAGGCTTCTATAATTTGGTGTCAAATATCTTGTGTTCTTTAAGATATCAGATTTGTATCCTTTCCCAGTTCTTAAGACTTCTCCACACCTTGCAAATGCTAAGTAGACATTAGAGAAAGAACATCTAGAAAGGAATGAATTTTCACATTGTCGTAATACCACCCTTCAAAATAATCCAGACATAATACACAATTACTGGTTGCTTTGCAGGACCAGCAAGCAACTTAGCTTATGTATTGTCTCTCATTAAGACACATTCTAATAATAACCACTGGAGGGAAGGCACAAAATATGAATTGCTTTCAAATCCACAGCAACTAGATTGTGCGTTTACAGTTCTACATCCAATACAAGTAGTTAAAGAAGAGATACCACACTTGAATTTCTATAACCTTTAAGGAATAGGAAACAAACAATCAAAAGTTTATATATTTTGAGCTTTCACGTATCCTTACGGACAACTATAACATTCAACTCCACCATAATATCCAATTCCTGGACCAACAGCTGCCAATGAACAACAATCAGTCCAGCCACAACTGCTTCCTCAAGGAAATTTAAGTTCATTCAGTGTTGCAGTAAAAAGCAAGAGTAAATTTTAAGAAAAGTCACACAAAAAGTCCATCGTCTACCCTCTCATGCTGCCATACCTCCTCTAGAGGACAATGCACTATTCCCCCACTCAACCTTCAGAATACTCTCCTTATTGAACAGTGGGAAGACTTCAGGCTATTGATGTACCTTTGACATCATCAGACTTCACATTAACAATTTTGGACACAATACATCCAGAGTTAAGTATCCTTCCCTTCAGTTTTTGCTATTCTTCTAAATCCAATGTTAAGACCTAGCAGGTTATTCCTGTATTTTAAACAGTTTTGTTTGTTCGAAGTTCAAGCACTCAGGGAAAGCATCAATGTATGCTGTTTAGTAAGAAGCTTTGAGGATTTTTAAATACCTGCAAAGCAATTAGTGACTGCCATTAAACAAACAACGGGGTCAATTCACAGGGAAACATACAAAACTCTGGGCAAGAAGCAAGGAAGATGAAGTAACTGTTTATCCTTGCTCTAATAAGAAAGGCAGGGCGACAGTAAATATAAGCTAATTTACAGCCTGCCAGAAGTGAAGCCAGTTGGAATACAAAATGCCAAAATAATTCTGTAGCCAAAAATCAACAATCCTGGAGGTAGACAATATGTGTGTCAGGATGTGCATGCAACAGGGATTTAAAAAAAAAAAAGTCAAAGAATACGTTATATAAATTGATGAAGTTTCAGCTTTTAACTCATTTGTGTACTTTAGTAGTTAAGCTATTTGAGAAGAGATCAGCCAAGACAGACCGGCTGAAACTTCAGAATACCATTTCTACCAGATCTCCACACCCAGGCACGAGTTACTGCAAAAATATCACATCATCACAGATGAATGCTGAATAATCATTATTTGTCTTCTGCAGATGTTTGTTAGACAAACATATTCTCTTTCCCATTATGTTCTAAGACAGAAAAGAAACCAAAGATGCATTTATAGGTATATAATGCACACATGCACACCAGTATACATGCAATCTATTAAAACCAAAACATTCTCCATTCCTTCAGACCCCAAATTTCTTTGTGGCATACAAAACAGAGAAACTGAAAGGAACAAAGCTTCATGTTCCCCAGTAGTTTCAAAGTTATTAAACAACCCACATGTTTACAATCATTGCATTCTTTCCAATACAGAATCAGTTTTGATTTTGGTCAAAAAAATTTGTAGTTTTTCTTTTTTTTGAATATCTGAATGCTGCACACTTCAATATCAAAGGCACATAATTTTTCTTCCATTCACAACTTTTCATCATTCAGGATATTTAATCCCTAAATAAGTTGTGCATTTGCAACTGTTTAAAATCAACACAAATATACGCCCAATGTACAGCTAGCTCAAAGCACCCATTGTGGTGCATAAACCATTATGTTGCTACAAAGCCAAAACAGTACCCAATGAGTGATCCACAAAGTCATTCACTGTTATAAACAGCATCAGAACTTTCTATACACACAGGCCTTCCTCCTCCTGCAATTTAAAGGGAACTACAATTATTAGCATCCAGCTTCCTAGACGTGCAAGGCTATGCTAACTGCCTACCGAGGGTAATTACGCAGCACGGGTATAATCAGTGCAGAGCACATTTCTGTTCAGAAGCAGGTTCAATACCTGAATTCCATTAGAAAGTAAAAATTAGACTCATTAGTGGGTCGTATTTGTCATGATACTGAAAAGGACAATTCTACTACCTCCCAGCCATGCAATTCTGCTCTCTCTCTTTTATCACAATGAGTAATTAAGGAGCTACAGTATGGTACAAATAACGAAACCAGTCTGGCTGAACAACCACCGACCAAAAAATAATAAAGCAAGTAAAGTTTCTGTCAGATCAGTTTCTTGACCCACAACACAATCACGAGTGGTAGCACTGCCTGGAACAAACATGTAGGAGCCTGAACTCAGATTTAACGTATTCTAAAGCTAACGCCTTCTACAAATAGTCCTGCAACTTTTGTGGCATTAAAAACATTCTGTCCCAGCACAGAAGCTAGAACTTTGTCCCATGTCCCAGTTAAATTTTATTTAAATCAATAAAACCTGAGAAGTCTCAAGAAGCTAAATTTTAAGACTGTATTTCAATTCTTCATGAACTAACAAACACGAAACAGGTCTGTTTTTTGGTTTTTGTTTGTTTGTTTTTTGCTTGATTGCTTTTGGAGTTTCTTGTAAACTGCAGGTAGAGTACCAAGTTTTCAGTTATGACAGCTAGCTGTACCCCAAGCATCCCCTCAACGTGTTATAACAGATCCAGGCAAAAAAGAGAGCCCGAATAACTTAAGGAGCCTGACTGACTTAATACTACTGATAAGAGTTTAACTGTACGTATATCAGGGTTGAAATGTACAGTTCTACACACTATACTTTGCTATGAGTGCTAGACAGATCTACACGTACTCCAAAAAAATTACTAATCCTGTAATTGACAATTAAGACTGTTTACTTATTCATTTCATTATCCCAAAGAAATAAAGATAGGGAAGAAGAAAAAAAAAAAGGTATAGTTCTGCAGTCAAACTTATGGAAAGACTTTTATCATTTGCATAATCTACCCATACTAAGAACACAAATGCTTCCTTCTATCACTCTGCAGTGCTCCAAACTCTGACCTACAAATAGGTCAGCTATTTTTGTTACTTGCATACTTCATTTCAAGTGATTGAATCAAGCAGGAAATACCAGTTAATAAATCAACTAACACAGCAGTGTAAAATAAGAATCTCTATATAAAACCACACAAACATCAGAAGGTTATAATTTTGTATGGGTTAAAACGGATCAAAACTATACCTTATGACATGTTGATTCTTGGCACACTCAACACAAGCATTCCTCAGACATCTGAAACATTCTGCTACGAGCACCAGACAGGTGTCTAGATCCAGCAGTTCACAGGAGTCCTTGTAGGCCTGTTCAATTTCATCTGAGGCTCCCATTAGGATTTCTAGGAGATCCCGAAATATACTTTCTTCTGCCATTTTTCTGAAATAAACAAATTTGTACTGAACAAAAAAAATGCTCCACTATGAAAAAGGATAGTATTATGCCAGTTATACTTCTTATTAACTGTAAGATATTTCTGCAACAATCTGTAACTATCCTTTGCATAACAAGATCCTTCAAGTGGAAAGCACAAAATACATGCGCACAATCATCCCACCAGCCTTTTCGGGAAAAGGGCTGTGAGGGGGTTACGTGTTGCCTTAGTATTTCCCACAGCTTTCCAACACCACTTTGGAACCTTAAAAAAAAATGTCTCCCTAATGCATACAGCTAGCGTGATTATACATGACACTACATATTGTTATAAGAATCGGGAATTGATTTAACTAACAAATGCAGCTACTAGCACTAGATGTTTCAGAAGAAGAAGGTACCAGAAGCTTCATTATAAAATAGTCTGCCACAAATTTCACCACAGTAAGAAGTCATGAAGAAAGCAGGTATCTGTACTAGCCATCATTCTGAAGAGCATGAATCAAAGCCAAGAGAGAAAGTCCACTGTCTACTTCAGCAGACAGCTACCCCAGCACAAAAAATACTATACCACTACTTAGAATATCAAGACTTACGAAAACACCAGTACAAAATCATAACCACACAGATGACAATGCTAATGGACAAGATGTTGAAGCACCCAACACTTCAATTCACCGGATTCCCAGGACTAACACGCGCATCTGCAGATGTGTCACACAACCATGCACATTTCCCAACTGCAGCTATCCACATACCCTCTCCCGGTTTTATGTTCGGAAAGGAGATGAGGGCAACGCATTAAAACCATTGATAAATCAATTTTGTTGTAACACGCTGATGAAAAGAAGCCACACCAAAGAGTGTTTATTGAACAATTTTGCAGCAATACCATAAATTTACTTATCCAATACTTCTGACCAGAGGGAGGAGAGAGGGGGGAAAAAAAAAAAAAAGGAAATCCAGATACAGCTTCCTTGAAGCTTAAACAGACATGCAGCATACTCAACATCAAATAGGGAAATCAGGTTCTAAGTTAAAAGACATAAGGTTGAGAAGTATCTCCTAAGCTAAGAACAGAAGAAAGATAAAATGGAAAGTAATATTGAACAAAGTATGTTCACACAGAACATAGCACTTTTCCTAAAGAATTTTAAAATTTCTTGATCCAACAAGACGATACAGCACTACCTTTGCTCTACTTCTCCCCCAAATATCCAAACATTCACACAATTAGAAAGTCTACCTATCCTTTATCAATCACACTTCCATAACCCAAACAATGTACATAAATATCCTTAAAGTACTAAAATATCACGTTTCCGATCTCCAAGAAATACATATTTTATACCGAAACCTCACAGTGGACCAAGACCAATACACTTAGACAATCTCCAGCTACTTAAAAGAGAAAAACAAAACAACACAACATCAAAACCACAACACACTAGCAGTGAGAATTATCTACAAGGGGAAAAAATGCTACATTTTTCAGATGAGTAATGTTGAGGGGAAATAAACAAAGTGACACAAGAAAGACCAAAAGCAGACCTGGCCCTCAGTAATACACAGTAGAGCTTATTTAACCAGAAAGAAGGTTTGGAATTTGGTTTTAAGATATAAGAAAAGACATTCACAGGACTCGAACCTTCTACTTGCAAGAAGTGGTGCAGCTCCTGCCACTTCATCAGAGATATGCATGCCACAAGAAGATAAAGTAGCTGACGTACCACAGTACACATGGTAAATGCACACAGACATGTTTTTCTAAACATTAGAAGAGCTACAGTTTAGTAAAGGAGAACCCAACTGGGCCCTGCCTCAAAGACTCAAAAGCTATGTTTTCTGTATTGAGTGAAGATGTCATACAGAACTTAAATACAACACTGAAAATATTCTAACACAAGAAAACTCCCAGCATGACTCCAGGTTCCCTTATATTTGTCTATACCACTTGTCGGATTATCACTTGAAACTGGTCATTTCCTGACCCAACTTCAAAATAAAGAAATTGGTGGTCAGTGCAAGACATGTACTAGTATACAACACGCAATTATTTTAAATTGGTAAAACAGAAACAAAAAAGTAAAACATGAAAAAGCTGCAAGTACTTTTGTGTCCATTCTAACAACTCTGCTGTTGGAAGGACACCCAAAAATCATTCTGATCCTGGAAAAGTTTCTACTCTCGGTAAGAGAGGTACATAGCAGAATGATAGTTTGAATCAGATATTGGATCACAAAGGTATCAAGCTGTAGCAACAACTCTTCTCTTAATATTAGATTGGAAAGGAAAAACATCATTCAACTAATACAGAGTAAGAGTTTAGATGTTCCAACAAAACACAAAGATGAAATTTTTGCCTGTCTCAACACAGCAAATGAGACACACACAAGGAAGTGCTTGTCTTCATTGTGAATGTAGATATGGATTTTCACATATCACTAAGCTGAGGCAGCCCTCCAAATCTCTCTTTTGCACACTATGAAAGAAATGAATGTGCTCAAGCCAGATGTTTCTGAGCAGAAGTCAAATCTCTTCCTACAGCACAAAAGAAAAACCTACGTGAACAAGCAAAAGTCCTCCTAAACAAACAAGGAATGACTTAAAGGCTGTTCAGTAAAGTAGGATTCTCTTTAGAGAAAATTTAAATACGACTATTGCACTTAAGCTTTTATAGATCATTGCAATTCAAGTGTGTGCTACAAAGGCATTTTAATTAAAATCATCCCTCTGCACAAAAAAAACTCATAGAATCATAGAATATTCTGAGTTGGAAGGGACCCACAAGGATCATCAAGTCCAACTCCTGGCTCAATTCTCAAATTAGTGAGGAGAGCAGGAAATGTTCAGCTAACATTAAGGAATCAGTCAAAAGTGATTTCAGGTAACTGTTATACAGCAATCCTTACCATCATTGTTTTTTTTAAATAATCTTCTTTCCAGTGGTATGTCAAAGATTTACATACAGATACAAACAGCAGCTACAAATATTTAAAATGTATTTTTGAAAAGGAAAGTATTTCCCTTCCATACCCTTTTCCCTAATCTTTAAGTATTAATCTACAAAATTAGCAGTGAGCCAGTTCAGTAAATTTTAGATGAAAAAATACCTTCTATTGTAAACAGGCCTTGAAATTCATTCAAAACTGCCCTGTGGATGTTCCACAAACTTCTGTTTCCTGCATTTTGTTGCTTAAGACAGACCTTCACAACTTGCTGCTGCCACCTGTCCTTGATTTCAGCATCAAGTAAAACACGCTGCAGGAACACAAAAGGAAGCAGAAGCAAAGGGTACAGCAGCCCAGCCCTCAGACAAGAAAGATGTGAACAGTTTCTTTTTAAGTCAAAATAATGAGTTAGAATTCTTTTATCCATGCCAAAAGAAAGATCGCTGTCATTCCTTGTAAGATTTAAGTGCTTGACTGTTAAAAAGAGAAACCGCCCAAGATAACATCCTAGTGGACACAGATTTAAAAACATTAATGCAACCCTGTTCAAAAGACCAGGCCTGTAAGAATCTTGATACTAGTCAGGAAGTATGAGAACCCAGAAGTTTGGGATTCTCTACTACCACTCAATGTTTTAGGTACTTACACATTTCTTGCCTTAAAGTATTTATCATCCTGGGAGTACAGTATTCCTGGGAATAGAATAAAGCTATTTTCTTCCATTTGTAGATTAGCAATGGAAACAAAGAAATCAAGTCATGTGCTCGAAGGCACTTGAAGTCTCAAGTGAAACACACGGGAGACCTGAGTTCAGTTAAATTCCACACAACAGTCCCACAGTTAGGCCATCATTTGCCTCACCTTATTTGCTTCTGAATTACAGACCACTAGCGCTCACATGTTTTGAATTATTTTGTTACTACAAGCAATGCAGATTTATCAATTGCAAAATAAAAGAATTATCACTGAACATCACAAGTTAAATACCAATTGTCCACTGGGTTATTTCTTCTGGTTCAACAGCACCAACAACGGTATTTTCCATGGTTAGCAAATTCATGAAGTTGCTCTCATGCGCATTCTGTCACATCCTATGGGATCTAAACCTCACACTACAACCTCTTCCCCTTGAAAGGGCAAGTCTCTCTCACACAGTCTCTCTCTTCTACCTGATCACCTGTAACCAAAGAACTTGGTTATTTTGCGGATATCTACTCCTCTCTCAAAGGCAGTTACAGAAGTTTCAGGGAGGAAGGCAAGAAACAGGCAGAGGAAGCACCAGTGTTTAAGCCCAAAATTTGCACAGGTCCTTCTGTCTCCCCAGAGAAATAAGGAAAACCAGAAGTGTTTTCCCTGTACACACAGAGAACACAAGCGAGTGCTTTTAAGTATACCCCTCCAACAAAACTTCTAAATGTGGATTTAATTAACCAAAATAGTACTGTGAGTTAATAACAATACAATTTCATGCTAAGAAAGAACAAATCAAACTTTCTACATTACAACCTCTAACTACTGTTACAAGGACTGAGTATGAGCCTCACACCAACCTGTAGAGCCTCCTACCTTTCAGAAAGAGTTGAAACCATTACTAGAAGCAGTCACACAGCTGAACCTCTGCATGCCCGAGGAACTTTGCTAAAGCCAACAGTGTTGCATGGCCTTGCAAACATCCATTCCTAACCCTACAGGAACTGCAACGTTCCACATCAGCTCCTTGCATTCCACAATAACCATGTTCCCTTTTCACCTCTTGAAGTTACTATGGTACATCCACCTTTCCTCCCACTCAAGCCTGTTCTGCTGCAGTGTGCATACAGAGACCATCCTCATCCCAAAGGCCATGTTCAGGCTACAACTATGCGTATGAAACCAGCACGTGTGCGCCTTACACATTTCTGATCACACCTACTCACCCCTCCAGGCCTTGCTGCCGCATTTTGCCCAACGGCTGCTACTCCCACAGCTAAAACCCATCTAACACAGGGACCTATAAGGGCAACTGCTGCCATGTGTCCCGTGACCACAGGAACCCCAGGGGAGCCCACAGGTCGCCCCCACTGGCCCCTGCCCCACAGCTGACCCCCGGGCCCTGCTCGTCGGCCCTCCCGGGCGGGGCCCGGCCCGGCTCGGCTCGCACCCCACACCGCCAGCCCGCACAGCCCCGGGGAAGGCAGAGCTTTAACAACGGGGATAAGCGACACCCAGCCACCGGCGGCCGCTTTCCACGGGCCCCCTTAGCTGCGGAGCCCGCAGAGGAGGGGCAGCGGCGGGCACCCGAGCTCAGCACCGAGCTCGGGGCAGGCGGCAAGCCCTGCCTGCCGGCACCCGCGCACGCCGCCGCAGGGACCACCCAGGCCCGCCGGCACGGCCGGAGCTCCCTCCCCCGGCCCACGTGGCCACAGGCGGCCCCTCCTCCCCGCTACCTGGGCTGCGCCTCCCGGAACAGGCCCGTCAGCGCCCNGCGGCCCGGCCCCGGCAGGCGGGCGGGCGGCGCGCGCGGCGGCCCAGGCCTTGCCCCGCAAACGGGAACCAGCGTCTTCCCCCGAGTTCGCTTTTTCTGAGCGTCTCCTGCCTGCAGCCCTGATGGCGAGGGCCGCGCCGGAGAGGCGTGCGGCGCGGACGTGGACCCCTGGCTGGGCCGGCGTGGGGCAAAAAGGCCGCCTCCGGCTGTGGGGGCAAAGGTGGGTGCCCAGCTTGGGCGCCCGGGGCTGTGCTCCACGAGGGGCTGTGGGGCACAAAACGTGTCCTTAAAAATATCCTTGATGAGCTAACTGTGGGCATATCTTTCAGTTCAGGCCTTCTTTTATGGGCTCTCAGGGCTGTTTGTGGCTCACCTTACCGAGCCTGCAGGTTAAATGCTTGCTGTGTGCCACCAAAACTTTTCCTGAGTCTTTTCCATCTCCTCCCATGCACTTTCAGAGATGCCTGCCTCTAAATGGTCCAAATGGATATTTCAATGTTTTAAATATACATACAAAAGGTTAACATATTTACATTGGGGTAAAAATTCAAGCGTCCAGTGGATAAAAAGACTAACTGTAGCCAAATACTGCAGAAAGTCTCACTAGACTGGAACCAAACTTAATTTACCAGAGATAGTTTAAGGAATCTGAAAATAATACCTCTAAAAGAAAGCGTGACACAGAAAAGCACTGGTTATTCGTTTCTCCCCATTCACATCTCCCTGCAAGTTTCTGTGGGCCTTGCAGACCTGCATGGCTACCTGAGGCCCTGTGAGCGATGCCTAGCACCTCAGCAGTAGAGAGCTGGTGGGGATTTTACGCTACCATACCAAACCTAGTCAATACACAATTCATGTCTAAAGGAAGTGTTCCACTTTTAGAAATAGACTTGCATGTCTTGGGTTATCTGGGGGATCAGACTTTTTATGATGTCCACTATCAAACTTGTTCATACATTAGTCAGTGCCATTTCCAGGCCTCTTTCTGATAATGAATATGTATTACTTATTAATGCACACACAAGCAGTTCTTGATGACTCTGTATTAAAAATAAATTGGTTCAACCAACAAGTAGAAATTAAATAAGTAGAAGATGCCAGGCAAAACTGATGACAATCATGCAAGTTCTTCCTTTTAAGGGCTCCTATTATATTTAAGAATTGTTTGTTCATGAGTGAAAAAGGTTGTTTGTTTTAAGTGAAATGAAACTTGAGATTGAGTGAAGCATCAGTATTGTCCTGAATGCATCTGACTATATGGTGCCTGACAGTGCGAGCTGTGGGGAAGATACAGCTACAGCACACAGTTTGTATAAGTTCCACATGCACATTTTTTTCCCCTAACCATCATTAATTTAAGAGGTTGGTATAAGCCGTGTTCAAGTTACTAAAAAGTTTATATCCCTTCTGCAACACATTTCAGTTTTTTCACATTGCTATATATATATAAAGTCTTCCTCTCTGGATTGATGAAGTCTAATTCCCGACATGACTATGAGATCAACTAGACTGACTAGCAGTAGCCTGAAGGTGATTATATCTCACCTATTTGTCACAGGCTAAGCCAGCTAAGCAGTCAAGGAAGTTGTATCTGTTTAAAGCACGTCTTCCTTCAAAATGTTCATTTCTTTTGGAAAAAGTTGAGACATAGAGGTTCACTGAGACACTGAATCTAGCAGTCGCTTTGGAAACATTCTTTATCATCTTCATTGTTAAAAATACAAATGTAATTGTTCTGATTCAATTCCTCTGGCTTCAGGTTCCAGCTGCTTGTTCTTGGTATGCCATCCTGTTCCATACTGAAGTGTCCTTTTATAACCAGTGTTTTCTTCTGTGAAGGTGTTCAATTAAGTATTTTTGGTCCTTTTTTTTTAAATAATTAGACAATTTATGTAAAACCTTAAATTCAAGTTTAAACTTAAGTTTAAAACGACTCTCAATGCAAGGCATTTTCTGCAGCTTTCAAACCATTTTTTCCCACCTCTTTTCCATACCCTCTCAAAGTTCTGGACATTCTTTCTAAAGTATGTACCCTGTAAATGGAAACACTTCTACTCTCTCCCAAACAGCTTCCTCCATATCCTCACTATTCATTTTCACCCATTCAAGTATCTTGTTTTTCTTTTCCACAGCATTGCATGGGGAGTGTCTGTTCACTTCCTTGCTCGCTGTCACTGCAACCATGCCAGTGATCACTGATGTAAAAGCAGTAGGGCCAGCCAGCCTGTCACTGAACATGTTGTGCATGCACCACTAACATGATTTCTTCCAGCATATCCAACGTACTCTGGAAGCAATGCACAAGGAAAGATCAGTGTATATGTAAGTAAAAATACTGTTCTGCACAACTTCTGTGTAGCAAGCAGTACACTAAAATCCAGCAAGATAGTCCTACTTGCTCTCTGAAAATGACCTGCAAATGTATAATTTTGTGTCTGATTGTATCCTACACTGTTAGGGAAAGGGGCATAATTTAGCCAGCAGTCCCCTTTTATTCACCATTGTTGTCTTTTACTTGCCATTTTGCTTGTCTTTTATAAAACACAAATCTTGTAAGCAACAAATTTTTGTTTACCCCTTACAAACATTTCTGTTTAGGGATTTTTTTTCAATGGTATCTGATATTTTAAGGTAACAGTTTATCAGCTTCTACTCCATTAAGAATACAGATTTATAGTAACTGATGAGTTACATTGCAAAATATTTCAGTTCAAATAGCTGAGAATGCAGAATAGACCATAGATGTCCAAGGCATCAGGATGGGGAAGTTCTGTAAAGAGAGTTTAGATTTGCTGCCTGTTTCATCAAATGCTTCCACAGTCAGTATTATTGGTTATTACTCGTGGATCCATGTGAAAATAGTTTTGCCTACGCATATGATCTCTTTTGAAATTTTTTTCTGTGGTGAATGGCTGCAGTGGTTTTGATTTTCCTCATTTTAGACTTTCTATGCTTTCAGTCATTCTCAACACCATTACCTAAGTCATTTTTGTAATAAAGCAATGCAATACTTTTGAGTTAGGACTCCTTTTTAGGAATTTTGCAGAGTCTCAGGGATGTCAATTCTATAAGTTAGTAAGTTTTATCAGATTACTCACAGATGTTATACCTTGAGCTCATCTTTACTAATGACGGTGTTTCGCACTTAAATTTTTAAAAATTTATTTGTAGCCTCCAACAGTGAAGTCACACGATGTTTTACTTATCTTCAGTGACTGAGTCCAAAACTGATCAGAGGTTTTAGCAGTTCAGTTCTGAACTACTGAAATGACCAACAGGAGTCCAACATGATCATTTTCTATTTGTTTTTATTGGGAAGGTATCTAGCAGCTGTGTTACAGAATAGGCCTGTGCTGTGCCTGATTCTGTGAACTCAGGCAGGTCCCCTAAAAACCCAGTCTTTCCCCAAAAGTCTAAATAATGTTAGTTTGTCTTAGCACAGATTTAGAGAACTACCAGAAGGAAAACAATCCACTCAGAGCCCACTGAAAACACCAGAAAACAAAAAAATGCAAACCCTGCTTTTAAGAGTTCTCTATGAAATTAAGATGTAGATCCGTCTTTTGAGGCACTGATGTTTGAAGCTGAACACTGAGAAAGATCTGTCACAGCTGAGACTCTGGAGGGAGACAGTTCCCCAGGTTCAGCAAATACTAGCTCTGCAGGAGGGTCATAGCAAAGCAGGTCAAAGACTTTGAATCCTCACATCTCAAATGTTGAGAGACGGTCTTTCATTTTAATCACAACATGTACATTAGCCTGGCCTTTTTTTATTGAAGGTAACTTCCATCAGAAAATAAAATGTGGGCTCTGGAAAAAGTTACTTTACACTAAAGAAACAAATCCCACAGCACGTTGTATTTCCGGCATAAATATTAGTTTTCTGTCTCTTATTTGGGCCTGTATTAGATTATGACTTGGGCCACAGAGCTTTGAAGCTGTAGACCAAAGCTTTTATTTTTGGTTTAGTATTTAATAGGATCCAGTGAAATTGATTGATGCATTTGGAAAAATGCTTTTGATTAGCCTTTGTTGCTGAGCAGTGAATTCCATTGCAGATCCACCATGCGGTGCCATGGAGCACCCCATACCCTCATGCGGGACTTCAGTATCCCTGTTATATGAGGCAAATTACAGTAATTGGCTTAGGAATTTTGAACATTAAGATGACTGGGAGCACACCTGATAGGAGATAGCACCATCTTCTTAACAACCAGAGGTGGAAGACAAACAATGCTTTTTGGGGTATTCAAAAGCTATGAAGAATCCACATGAAGTGGATACTGCAGATACTGTCTTAATCCCCAAAATAGCTATTGCAGTCCCAAGCCAACAACTCAAGAGGTTATTTGGCTTCAGATGAGATGTTGCACATGTGTACGAGGGCCATAAAAGAGCAGTTCCATTTGATGTTGAGATGTATGTGTCACTCTTTTGTTATGTAATAGCAGAAGTTAATTTAATTCTTCATGAGTAAGAGATCTATCTGTCTGGAAAGAAAGCCTGCAAGGTCCTGGAGGAGATGTTCCAAGTGCTTGCAATTTGTCATGGGAATGTACAGTGTCTTCCAAGAAGTAAGTAGGGATGAAATTCTGTCTGCTGTTGCAGTTGTTAGGCTCAGAGTCACTGCAGATACTCTCACCTCATTTGTTTTGACGCAGTCCAATTTCCAGAATGAGTGAGGAATTTCGTAACTGTTGTCTTCCCTTTGCAAAGTTTTTATGCCACATCTGCACGGAGTGTTTTCATCAGGGTCAGCATTGTCATCATCGTGCAACTACACAAGCATAAGGGAGGACAAATCCTTGCCCTAATCAACTGGAATGGAGAGGTGCTTCTTAGGATATCTGGTAACCAAAATACAGTTCCATAATAACCTGGGGAATTTCACCTCATTCATGTACCAGTTGATTTATATTATGTAGAATTTAACTTTAGGTTTTGGTCTGATAGGGCAAGAAACGCAGCTAAATTGTAGGAAGGCTGGTGCTAAGTGAACGGAGGCTATGTATACTCTGTCTTACATAGTCCCGCAATTTTCTGTGTGTAGGGGACACAGAGATCGCCCTACACATCAGCAGAGCACATGATTATCAGCCCTAGGAGTGTGAGGGCTGCATCCAGCCCTGGCTCATCATCTCTGAAGTTCTCTGTCACTCTAACATTAAACTGTGAGGCGTATCAACCAGGAAACACCCAGGGAAGAGTAATTTCTTTTCTCCAATTGTCTAGCTTTGCCCTTGGCAACAGCTACTTCAGAGGAAGAGGAAAAGCCAGTGCTACTCTTCTACCTGCTCCCTTTCCCCCTTCCCACCCTGATCCGCCCTGCACAGCTCTGCACACACACCTTCCCCATGGGTTACATTCCACGCATTTCACAGCTGCGGCCTCTCCCGCCTCTGCCGAAAATATCTTGGGCTGCTTGAGCACGAATGCTAGCTGGCTGGGCTTTCTTCAGAGACCTAACAAGTTCTTCTCACGTCCTTTCTTTCAGCTTTCTCCTGGCTCCCTCACCTGCCACATGACCTCTTCCCTCCAGGTCATTTTGATTTAGTGGTGACAAGAAGCGATTCCCATGCTCCAAGGAGCAAGCAAAGCAAAAAATGTGGCCAGGGTGGTGCATCCTTCTGTTTAGAAATTTATTCTCATGGATAGAGAATCTCCCTACTACAGGGTTTCAGGGAAGAAAATCTGTTACCACATTTTAATGCCTGTAGGAAAGGACGAGGGTATTCCAGGCAATACACGAAGCAGGGAGGAACATCTCCCTCCACAGAGGAGGTGGTCATTGGCACTGATCATGAGAATAAAGAGGAACAGGTGGTTGTGGGGAAGGTGACAGTAGGTGGTGGGTTTAGAAAAGGTCATGCCCAGAATGGATTGTGCTGCAGAGACATGGTATCTGAAGTAAGTTACAAGCGTTTTGTTTAAGGTTTTGTGGGAAAGGAGGATTCTTGAGGAGGACTGTGAAGGTGAGACTATGCAGTTACTGTTCTCCTCTTGTGACCTTTTCAACTATCCAGTGTTATTTTAAGTCCTAGACTCCTCTATGAAAATGGTCCCAAGAGCAGTGTTAAGTCTGAAAATTCTGCCATATAATATGGATTTCCCATATAAATACAATCGGATCTCATCTCTCATGTGAAAATCTTGGCTCTTCCTGTGTTTTGATAGCAGCAACAGTTTTTCTGGACTTCAGCAGCCTGTACAGCTGAGCATCCAAAAAGTGGCTATTAAGTACAAGCACATAAATCACTCTTGTGCTCTCATGTCCAATCCTGAGCTCATCAGGCTTTAGTGCATGCCCAGAGTAACTGCGTGTCACAGGGCAGAGAGTTCACCCAGACCCACAGCCTGTGCATGCAGTGTGTAGTCACTGTTCACAGGCACATTAAACCCGACATGCTGGGCTTGCATTATGTTTGCAGAGCTGCGTATGAGACACTTACCTCTTGAAGGCTGTAGAAGCCATCAGTTAGCATCCATGCACAGCACTGCCAAAATCCTGTGAACGGTCCTGGAAATATTATTCTGATTCTGCTGCTTGAGGAGTTGAATTCATCTGCTAAACCTGCAGTCCGGCCTGCTGCCTTCAGCTGTCTTGTAAAGATAATATTGGAGTGGTCAGAATACTTTCTGAAAAAGGACTTTCTTCACAGAAAACAAAATCAAATATCCCTCCTAAGGAACAGAAATAAACAAAGAGCTCCTCAACACCTGGTCACTGTCAGTGAGTAAAAAGGCACATACTTAAATATTTTTGAGGAACTCACAAGTGAGGTAGTCCTCAAGAGTAGATGTGTCAAGTCTGGCCCTTTATGAATGGATGAGCGAAGGGAAATGCCCACGGGGAATCCTGCAGTATACGGCACTGCTCCCATTTATCAGCATCAGTGGACGTTGTCAATGCTGAGAAATTTGCTGGAGGGAAAAGACAGGGGCTAAAAGAGCAAAGAACAAGAAAAAACAATATAGTGACTCCAAATATCTCCTGTTTGGGGTTACTGCTAGTGACTGGCAGTGAAGAGTTGCAGCTGTGATACTGAGCACACTTTTTACTATGAAATAGGGCTCAAATCCCTCAAGGTCCGTCCACAGACTGACATCTAGTGGAGGTAAAATATGGGCTGCAGAACTGAACTGAAAAGCCTCTCTCCAGTCCTACCAATTGAATGACTACACTGAGTATTCACTGTGGATGTTCAGTTTACTTAATTTATGAATTCTGTTTGTGAAATATAAAATAGTTTCATGAGTGAATCTGTGAACCTTTATTATAAACTAAAATCACACGAGACAGTTAAATTCACAGCATTTCATTTAGCCTACATAGACAGAAGATTAGGATCTAACTAAATCCCATAAGAACAACAGTTTAGAAGGTTTCCCATACTGACGGTACGAGTTTAGAAGGTTTCCCATACTGACAGTACTGTGCCAGCAGATAAGCTTTGTAAGACAAGCGCAACAGATCTGGGATTTGTGTCTTAGGTGTCAGGGAAAAAAACACCAGGTTTGGTTTTGGAGCATTTATGAAAGCCAGTCTTGTATCACCTCTAAGAAACAGTATTTTAGAAGATGCTATTGGTAATTCAGAAGTTGCCATATACATTCTCTGTCTCTCTCTAAAGAGAACCTATATCCAAGGGGAGCTATTAGACTGATGGACAGATACAGAACTGAGAAATAACGAGTTCAAATGTCAGTTCTCCAGAATCTTTTTCATTAGGTCTTTATCAATTTTTGCAACTATGAGAAGAGCTTAATACTTACAAGAAAAGGGTGGACGAGTAGTGAAAATTAAAGAATATTAATTTTGATATAATAGTATGAAGCACTTGAAAATCAAGTTAAAAATCTCAGTTACTATTTTCTTAGAATTGTCATATAACAGCTTTTTTTCCTTTGAGAGAAGCATACAACAAAAACTTTAAAAAGGGGAACAAATATTGCTGTAAAAGTAACATTTGCAGAAGATTTGTGGATTTGAGGATGTTTTATTGCCTTTAATTTCAAAACCTTAATGCGGAAGGAATCTGCTGAAACTTTGCTGTCATCCCTGTGGACTTGAAAAGAAGAAAATTGTGTTTCTTTTAAGCCAATATCCAAAGACTGTCCACAAAGTTAATCTAAGTATAAGGCTGAACGGGAGCTTAGATCCATTCATGTTTTATATGATATTTTCCCACAAGATCATGTCAGCAGACAAAGGTTAAGTGATCTATAGATTATTATTTTTTTTATACCACCATCTTAACTTCCTTAAGCAGCCACAGATATAAATTAAATTAGATAGCTTCCTTATAAGATTTGGCCTCTGCAGGAATTATTATTTATATTTATATGACAGGATTCTGATTTTCTAAATTAAAAAACAAAAAAAAAAAAAACAAAAAACAAAAAACCCACTCCTTAATGCCTGGCTATAATAATACTGTGGAGCAGCTCACATGGAGAAAGTTCTAACAGAGCGTTGTCCAGCTGGTCATCTGTGCAGAGTCCTCCAAAAGCCCAAAACTCATACCAATAAAAACAACCCCCTGTATCAGTATCTATGTCTATCTTTTAGATTCATTATCCACTTGCTATCCAGAATACATGTTTTTTATTAGCCTCTTCCCACATCATTTACCAGCCTCTGTATGTGCCTGGTACCTCAGTAACACTGCATGCAGTTATTAAGTAATATAAATTAATAATTAAAATAAATATTAACTATTAATACTGTGCGAACACAGACATGTTCAAGACACTGTCAGGGATGGGCGAGTCTGCTTTTTGATCTGAGCAAGTGCTGATATTCACTCTATACAAATACCAGTTTCACTGGAGGGGTAAATAAGAAGAAAACACGGTGGTGAGTCGGTGGTGGAGCCTCGGTTGGCAAGCACTGAGTCTGGGATTATATTAATCTAAAGTCTCCCCTTTCTTCTTGCCCATCATTTTTGTTACCTGGGACTTTGCAATTGCACAATGCTCTGGGTCTTCCCGTTAGTCTTGGGAAAACATCTTGTTTGTCTCCCTTTCTGTGTGGTCCTGTTTAAAGGCAGGAAGAAAGAGGGAGCAAAACAGAGCATGGCATTCAAGTCTGATAGACTTCATTTTTACCTTTCAGCCGTGCTTACCCCACGCTGATGATGTGGCCACATTTGCCTCCAGGGTGAATAGGCATGAGGGGCTCATCACAGGCCAAGGCTCTGCACAGAAGCGATAGGCATGTTGTTCACATTGGTCATCGCTGCAGCGCAGGGAAACATGCAGGGTAGCTGCAGGAATGAAAGCAGGATGAGATATTTCTTGTGTAAGTAATGCAACGTAAAAGGCTGAAGCTCTGTGGGCCACACTCTCTGTTCTGTCGCTTCTGTTTTATGCCAACGTAATCAAAAGCTGGAGATGTATCTTACTCAAAATCTCCTGAGTTGTTTTTCCAGCTAGAAGCTCCATCCAGCCACATTTGGTATAATGTACTAAACTAACATACACTTACCTCCTAAAATGTTGCTTACACCTGCATACATGTGACTTCTGAATACAGACTGTAGTTTCCCAGTACCATCATGCTTAACTGGGCAAAAGAGGAGTCAGTTGATAAACCAAAAGCAGGCAACAGAGTCAGCTTTTCTTAACAGAGGACAAAGGTTTGCAAGACCATCATGTTAGATGAAGACTCTGAGTATGGTGTATACCTTCATTCCTGAAGAAAGGAGTGCCTGCAACTAGGAATCTATTATAAATCACATTTTTAGTGAGACTGGCAAAGCTGCATAACTCTGGCCTCAGGGTATCTGTCTAATTTGTCAGCTAAAATTCAGTCTCCTGATAGAATACTAGTCCATTCATGCTTCGTGAAGGCTAATTACCCATGGAAGGAATCTGTTCGGGGAACTGTCAGCAGTGATGTGGTGTGGCATAATCATCAGGCTAGAGCTTCCAAGGGGAGATCAGGGGAGTTCCCCCTGCTTGTTGTGCCATGCCTTATCCGTGCAGCCCTTCTCCCTGCTGTCTCCTATGTACCGCCATGTCACTTCACGGCACGATCAGCGGGATGTCCCAGGAGAGACGTCTCCCAGTGAAGTGTCCTGTTTCGCAGGGAGACTGCTTGCTTTAAGTAACTGGCTGTCTTCTGTGTCTGGAAGTGGTGGAAGTTTGCTGTAGTTGGGCTGGCCTAAAAGAGGCAAAATTTTCAAGAAAAGGTATGTTTTGTTAGACCATTAACAAAGTCCCAAAAAGACAGATGAGTTCTTACGTACCCAAGTCCTTCTCCAGGCCTGCAACAGAAACTGCTTAAAACTCAGTGTCACTTATGTTTGAAGACAGAAGGAACATGAATAACGTACAGCAAATGTGATGTTCCAAAAATAATCGTGGGAAGAAACACTACTTAAATTCTTAAGAACTTATTTGTGTAATCATTCATGTACATTATGAACTGGAAAAAATCCAGCATTGAATAAATTACCAAAGATTTAACACTTCATGTATCAGAGAAGAATTTTGCTTCTCTACTGGACTAAGGAAAGTAATTACAAAGATTTTCTAGCTGCAGGTCATAGTTTAATTCCATTCCATAATGCTGTGCACAGTGTACTTTTTTCTTTTGAGAAGTAATCCTCTGTTATTGGTCCTAAACTTAGATAAACTAAGTGCGTCCAGCTCTGTTTGTTCCCTCATAGCAGAATTTTTAAATGACCGTGTTTTAGCACTGCTAAAAACGTAGCCCAAACTTTGAGTGCATCACTAGGATAGTGATGCAAATGGGAAGAGTTGCTGGAACAATGGCTGGACTTGGAAAAAATGATCATTCACAATTATTAGCAACCATTAGCAACTAGAGGTTCAGTATCTCTCAAGGCCAAGTCATGATCCTGTAAGAAAGCTCTTGAATTGAATTTTTAACTTACTTTAGGAGTTATTCATCATGCAGAACAAACAGGTCTCCTGGACTGAATTAATTTTGTTTTTTTGTTTTCCTTTGTTGAAAAGGAAATAGTGTACAAATAAGAAGATAAGAATTTCTTGGAAAAAAGATATGCCCAGCCCCGAACTATCCTTATCTACTTTTGTTGTTATAGAAAGCCTTGGTTAAAAAATGCTGTTACCAAAAAATATTTGCTGCAATTAAAAATGTAATGCAGGTTGACCAAGTAAGCCTTAATTCAGCAGGGTGCTGAAGCCAATGCAAGTTTGCAAGAAACTGAGCAGTCACCAAAGCTGGGAAGATTCGCAGCCTTACTATGTCTGTTTAAGTTTCTTGATGTATCAAGGCCCCTCTGTTTAATTTGACTTCATCAAATTTCTGTGTTTGTTCCATTAGATGGCATCAATAACCAGTCTCTTCTCAGAGTGCTGTATAGAAAAGAGAACATAATTGTCTGAAAAGAGGCCTATTAAGTGTTTGCTTTTAAATCAAAGAACACTTTTGAAATATTAAATAAAGAGGGACTACAATATATAAGTCACTCCAGCACATCTCAAAAATACTGATGCACATTAATGATTTACTTGGGGTTTATACATCTGTTTGCTTTCGTATTCAAAAAGTTGCATTGTTGCCTTAGTAACACCAGTATCTCACAGAATTTAGCCTATTCTCCATCTAAAGTACACCCTCTTAAGGAAATTCATACAGGTTCTCATGAGAGCACTTTTCCTTTTTTCCCCATTGTTTGCAAAGGAAGAAATAATGACTTGTTTTGTCCTGAATGGGCCATTTCTGTCTTTTCTTCCTCCCCTTTCCCATCCCACTAATGATATCTGAGATTTAAACACAACCGCAAACTCACAGTTTAACAATGTTCCCAGTCTTAAATGAGTTGTGCTGCTTTACTCCCATAGTGATATGCCATGAAGAGCTTTTCTAAGAAATTCCTCTCCTTATTTTAGAGGATACCTTGATTCTCAACAGTCTGGCCTTTCATAAATTCCTTTTAACGAGGGCAATGTGGCTCTGCTCCGATAAACTGGGATTTTACAGAGGCATCATTAACTGGGGCATGTTTCAGCCCCTCTTACCATCCAGGGCCCTTTCAGCCCTTCGGTCCTTAGTGCAGTGGCAGACATCAAGAAGTTGCTGATGAGCCTCACAGCCCCATTTCTGCTCCCTGGCATTTCCTGGCAGGAAAACAAGGATATGGGAAAGAGTGGACTCTATAAGAAGCCAGAGGTGACTTAAACTATCTGCCATGAAACTGTCTGGCCTCTGTCCTGTGCTAGTGGTGACTGCCAATGATCCAGTTCAGGGAGTTGAGCCATGAGAAAGCTATGGCTGCAGACTGATGTTGGAACTGACAGCTCTTGGAAAGGCTTGGAAAGCTCTCAGTCCTGCTTTTCCCCAGTTGCCAGCTCCCACCCTCACTCTGTTGTTTCAGGTCTAGCAGTTACCCGGCTGCAGAAGGAGCTGATTCAGAGGGCTGATCCTGCAGAAAAGCTGGAAGCTGACTCCAGGACTCCCTGCCCTCCTTTTTTCAGCCTGCTTTTGGTTGCTGGTGTCCCATACCTCACCGCCTCCCATGCTGTGCTGGTATAAGTGTTTATGTAGCTACACATCCATCTGGATTGGTGGCCTGATCTGACTTTTTCATTTTTGCTAAATTATTTTCGTATAGATCAGTTCTTGAAGCTGGTCCACCACGTGGTGGCTCAACGCTCACCTTTACACAAGGGAGGAGTTGCAGATGTGCAGGAATGAGGGATCCGGCGTGAGAGAGGGCAAGACATGATTAACTTGCATTGCCACCTTTCCCACAAAGGGTGACAGGGCAGGCGACTTGGGGGAGGCAGATCAGAACTGAAAAGGAAGGTAAACTTTGCAGTTCATGCTGGGCAGATGGCCATGCGTACTGCTGTGACATGGCCCAGAGTTACAGCTGACCTAGCCCAATCTAGACCCTGAGCAAGCCACAGACAACTCCTGAACTGGAAAATGCCATTGGCATCCCTTCTGTCCCCTTCTGGCCTAGGGCATCGTGGGGTTGCACTCAGGTGAACGCAGGGCAGGAAGATGCCACCCTGAACCTGGAAGCTCTACAGAATTAGGTCCAGGGGAAAACGTTTGTGAGAAGGGGTGGATGGACAAAACCCTACAGCACCCATCAACTGAGCAGGTACAGCTCAGGTGCAGCCACATGCTCATCCACAGCACTCTGCTAAAGCCAGAAACAGCAAGAAGACTTGTTGAGCGCTGCGATTTACTTGACAAATTAAAAGTTTGTTCCAGATGTTGATTTTTTTAATTAAGAAGATTTATTCATGCTGATGTTGAAGAAATGAAAGAAATAAATGCAAGCTTGAAGCTTCAGAAGAGGTTCAAAGCACAATTATTATTTACTTGCTGCATAATCTCTTCTCATCACTTATTGACCTCTGGCAAACAAAATGTTGAGCTGACAGCAGCTTCCAACTTCCTTTCTCAAGCCAAGATTCTCAAAAATACCTTATTTTTAAAGTTGTATTTCAACCTCTGCAGGCACTCTGTCCAAAAATATCTCTTCAAAACACCATTCTACTTGTCTTCTGCATTTAAGAATCTTGCTAAGAGGACTTCACACTAAGTTAGGTAGGTAGCTTTTTTTAAACAGGAGTAAAAGCGAAAATTCTAAAAGAAGTGAAGCCAACCTGCTTGTATATAGTCAAACTATTTCGTTGATTTTTTTTCTTCAATTTATAAAAATGTCTTCATAATCACTGCAGGGTTTCTCTGAGGGGAAAAAAAATCTCACATCTCTACCTTACAATGTAAGTAAGATATAAGCAGAAAAGATTGATTGATTGATTTAATGATTAAACAAAAACAGGATGTGTAAATGACTGAGGAATGTATTGGGGAAACATATTAACTGCAGTTTCTCAATGTGTCTACCTTTGAATTCTTAATAATTCACTTAGATGAGATGCTTAGGTGGACTATCTCAGCTCTTGCTAACATTAAGTGTACAGATAATGATTTTTCTTTCTATTCCAATCACAAAAAAAAAAACCCAGAACATCAGACTTTGTCCATTGTGTGAAAATTTATAAATCTATCTGTGTCAGAGCTGATCAAAGCTTTCCAAATTTTGGATGATGTTATCCTCTTAAAATTTCGAATTATTCATTACAATTTGTTTAATAAGTTCAAGTGAGAGTATTTTTTCTAGTCACACTGCAAATGAAGATATTTTGTAGGCATTACCTCTAAGAGATGAACAACCTTCAGACGAGCACAAATGGAAAGTAAATTGCTTTGGAAATGGAAGTTGCTCAGGGATCTAGAACTTCCCATTGAACTCATACAAGGAAGTGCAATCTGTGACTACTGTGCACAGTTGTTATTCCCTTCTTACTATCTGATCATTTCATGAAGCTGTGAACATCACTGTTAATGCACAGGCACTGGACCTCGGCTCGTTTGCTCTGTATTGCATGGTCCGTGGAGAGCCTTTACACTCTATGTCAGATTTGATTCATGAATAGTAACATGAATTTCATCTCTTCCCCACACCAGTCTGTGAATTTATTGGAAAAAAAGTGTCCAGGTTTGACCCTCGAATGACTGCAGCACAAATAGCAGCAGTGCAGTATCACAGCTTTTCCCATACTGTGGCAGTAAGGACAGAAATAGCTTGGGTCTTGGTATTCAGTTTTGAGCACTTCCACTGGTGACCCTCAGCAGAGGTAGAACCAGAAGATGGTGCACATTGAAATACGATCAATCATCTGCTGTTGGCGCAGGACCAATCCATCTCAGGCAAGCTACCAAACAGGGAGGTGTTATTTGTATTGCATGTTGTGGAAGTGGTGAGAAAGCCATGATTGCCTGTGAAAGATGCCTAAGAACAGGAGAGTCTCTGTCTCAGGGAGTTTCGCTGTTACCAGGGGGGGTGAGATGTGAACTGATGGCCATAAAGTCAAAGGTTCTGCAATTCATTAGCTGCTTCATGTGCCAAACCTCTCTATCCCACCATTTCAGATTAATCTTGCTACAGAACACGTCTTTATATCACACAGTGAAGTTTTGCTAGCTGCAATGTATAGATGTGAGCTACTGCTATCCTGGGGTAGTAGCAGAGCTTTTACAGGAGCCCACCAGGGATAAAATTAGGATATAGAGTTGCAATGTCTTCCTTGGCATGTTCTTTTCTCCCTGCTCCAGTTGGGAACTTTCTCAGTTACTGCCCGCATTACGGGTATATTATCTTCTCCTCCATGAAAGCTTAGCTGTGCTACCTCACAAATTATTGGAAATAAAAGCCAAAATTCCACCCATTTATGACCAATTCCATGTTCCTCTCCTTCTACCTCTGCAAAAGCTGTCCCACAATACTTGCTCAGACAGCCTTTGCCGTGCCTGGTGCTGCAAAGCGGTTTCAATGTGCGCCTTTCAAAGAGCAGAGAAATGTAAGAGAGGAAGCTGTGGCTATGCGTTAGAAAGCAAAAGTTTGACGTGCACTTTCCTCCTTGCCTTATCAGTTCAGAAACAGCGGAGTGGGGCAGAGGGTAGCTTCTGGTTGGCATGCACTTTTTCACTGTTCAGTTTAGCTGGAATACACATGCTTGTGGTTCATCCTCGCAAATGCCATATCAGGCCCAGAGCCAATACAAACACAATGTCTGTCTTCAATATATAAATTGGAAAAAAAAAATAGTTCCAGATCACTCCAAATTAGAGTGTGCATGCAAAGAGAGGGAGGGGGAGACACGGGAGGGAGGGAACGAAGAGGGCTCTGATAGTTGTCGCAGTTATGCTGAATTCAGCCCTTAATAGGTTAAGCTGTGGAAGGAACAGCTACTTTCCCTAGCTGGCATGCTTCAGTGTTCATTATAATGCAAATAAAAGCATATTCAAACACATTAGGCCAAAGATCTCAAAGTAATGTGTCTTAATTCTTTAGGATAAGAATTTTTACAGGACTGTGTGGGAATTAAGGTGCCTGTACTCCATGTAGTTTCAGGGAGATAGGAGTACTTCATGTCCCATGCTGGCATGAAACCTTCAGGCTTCATTCCTAATAAAGACGTGTTAACAAGTGACATGATATTTGTTGATTTTGTCTTTAGAATATTCCCATATTGTAAAAGTCTGCAAAAACACCTTCCCCAAACTCAGCTGTTTATAAATACATTCAAACCTGACATTTGAATAGGCTGAGATCTTGAAATCTTTTTAGTCTTCTTGCATCTTGAGATCCAGTCATCCACTCATGAAGCAAAAATAACATGAATAAAATAAAATAAAACAAGAACTTTGCAAGAAACACAGCAAATGAAATGGATTCTGGCAACTGTTTGATCACAACTGAAGACAGGAAGAAAAAAAGAAAAAATAACTTTGTTTGCAGGTGGTAGGTCACTAAAAATTAAATTAAAAGAGACCATATAAATAAATAAATTATTCATGGCAAGTAGTTTGCCAAGCATAAATCCATGAAGTTTTCATTGAGAATAAAGATCCTAGTCTGCTTTCCTGGCCTGGTTCCAGATAAGGTAATTATATTGTGCCTACTTAAATTTCCCCTTCAGTTCAGCATGATATATGCGTCTTCCTCTCCAAAACCTGTTGTCTAACAAAGCTAAAGCCTGCCACTTGCCTTTCGATGTTAGATAGCTTTGGGTTTTGTTAGAAGACTCTTTATGCCTCTGTACCAGTAGGCTTTGTATTTCTTAGCCTGATAGCACTAAAAAATAAAGCTCAATTCACAGTGTTGCTAAATTCTCATATTTCTAATATTTTCATGCAATTAAATATCTTAGCGCTCTTGAGCCAAAAGTTTCAGCCATACCACATATACACAATTCAGCCCAGAAAGTGCACAAGCTTTCCCCAGCCTCCAAAAGCTGCTATGTGCTTTTATCATTAGTCAAGAAACAAAGTTCAGTTTGGCTAACCTCCACAGACAGGAACCTCGCATCTTAATGCTTCCCTGTGGGCTGGGGATTATCTGCATGTGACTTCACGTTTCAGAGCAAGCTTGAAAACTTTTCAAAAGCGGCTGAAGACTGTTCCAGCAGCTCCATATTTTGGGAGCTGGCGATCAGCTGTATTGCTTGAGCTGATTATTTCTTCACTGTAGAAGGACTTAACCTTGTTGTATTTGTGGCTGACATTAATGTCTAGAATATAAAGAATAAAGCACGGTGGAGGTTTTAAAGACGTGTAGCTTCCTCACAGAAAGCCCTAAAATGTGTTATGCAGGATATATCCTTTTTTTCTGAGTAGTTCCTGAAGGCTACTCCGTATCAGTGAGGACATTGACTGTATACTTCTAATCATCATAATAAACATGCTTTCGTCTGACCTTCCTGCTTAAGATTCACTTGAAATCATTGTGCCAGATTGAGATGTGATGTAGGTAGACCATATCAAATATAACAGCATCTAGTCCATGTCAAATTCAGTACTATTTTTGTACATTTGAGTTGAATCTGGTTTCTAATCCTCCATTTGCACACTCACAAATGATTGCAACCTAGAGACCTCATGCTGGAAGGTGCTGAGTTACTTCACACCACTGGGTAATTTCTGTGCTCCAGTGGGAGATCGGGTTACCCAGTCCCTTTAAAGAAGGCCCAGCACACAGCAGGAGGAGATGTTACCCTGTACTGATGGGATGAAGACATTTGAAACCCACGCAGGAAGCAACCTGGATGCCATGAGCTTCCAGATGTCTGGATTTGGACTACAGCACAAGTCTACCTCTGCTGGAAAAAATAGGGTTATGTTGGAGATTGTAGGAGGGCCTAATCCAAAGCTCATTGCACAGTATGAAACATACTGCTTCCAGTATGCTTCCTGCATACTGGGACTGGATTCAAGTCTGTGGTGAGATTTAAGATCAAAAGATATAGTAGCAGCCAAGAGTGACCTTTAAGAGAAGAGAATCCCCACAAAATAAATCTCCTCACTTGTTGGTTCCATAAAGTGGAGGGATGAGTGAAAAAAATTAATAACTCACAGATCAACAACTTAAAATCCCTTTTACTTCTTTTTACTATCCAGCCATAGATTGAATTGCTCTGATGAATATCAAGCATGTATTTGCCTTTCATCACTTTTATGTTCTGAAACTTGCCCCCAGACTCAGCATCTCCGTTTCAGACTACTAAATATTATATGTGCACAGGAGCAATTTTGTGTATATAATGATAGGCATGACTGTTAAATTGGTTTCCAGTGTCTTTCAGGCTGTGTCCCTGTAGAATTGCAATTAAACACTTGACAAACCACAAGTCTATGCTAATCCCGCTTCAAAAATCTCTGATGGTAAGGATGGCAGCCTGCCTTACTTCTCCACCAAAAGACTGAGAGACCCAGTGTTACTTCGACTTTTCTTAAAAATACTCTGCTTTTCCCTTTGGCTCCGTGGTTCAGGTTTCAGCTGTAACATTCGTCCTCAGTTCACTATTGCTGTGTAACAATCTCTTCTTTGTTTAGTCCTACTACCTCATTTCTCTCTATTAGCCTTTAATCCCTGTCAGGGTTTCACCTTTGCAACGATGAGGTCACAGCTCACGTTGATTGGGAAAGGAAATCCTGATGATTGTTGCTGACAGAAAGCTGATAATGCTGGTTTTGGCAGCAATAAATTCTCAGTCTCTAAATGAAGACTAATCTTTGAGCCAGAAATCAGCTCTTCAGTAGTTTTTTTCGGCTTCATTCACGAATATTTTCCCATGCTCAAGCTGCTTGACCTTTGGAGCATTCAATGCACCTATGTTATTGTGCAGAACTGTTTTCCAGGGATCAAAATAAGCAGCCATCTATCAGTGAGAGGCAGGTGAAATTATGAAATAAATCAATGATGTTATCCTCATTGGGAATGCAGTACTCAAAGCTCTCTATAGCTTGTGCAACTGTAAACACAAAATTCATATCTGCTGCTGAGCAATTCTGTTCTGTCAGCATTTTTATTTCTTCAAGCGACTGTTGTTGTCAGGACCAGTTTGACTTTTATTTTTTCAAGACAGAAGTGCATCATGCAGAGAGAGAAAAGAGGTGAGCAGAAGTGGTTTGTACTGTTAAATTCATGTTGCTGCTCTGATGAGTGATTCAATAAAGACAGTTCTTAAATAACCCTGAGCAATGCAGATGCTTCTTTTACAACGTCATAAATGCTGTCTTTATTGTGGTTCACCACCTTAAATCATGCATGGACATTGAATTGGCCCTTCTCAGCTGCAGCAGCCATTACGTGCAACACCTGGGACCTCCTGCAGGGACACATCTCCTTGCCAGCAATGAGCAGCAGGAAGTTCTCCAGTGGTTGAGCAAGAACAACTTTATTGGAAATCCAAATCTGAAGAGCAAGCAAAAAGTTGACAATAGTATCAAAAATTAACTTCTGCACATTATGTTTTCTTTTTCTCTCTGTTCCTTCTCCTTTTCCCCAAACCAGATGTTCGTTCAGCACACTGAAGGAGGTAATCTACTCTAGTGCATTATGTAGCAATCTAATCTACTCCTAGTGTATTATCTATGTAATAGAGCTTCAGTGCTCCCAGCTGCAGCTTCTTTGTGCATTTTTTCACTCCTGGACAGCTGTATGCAGGTTCAGTGCTCAACAAAATGTGAAGCTGGTGGTTGAAAACTTCAGTTCACTCTCTTCCAGTCCAATCTGGCTATTGTTTTTGTCTCTGCAGCAGGCTATACTCACTCCTTTGATCAAAGTAACCCTGGACTTTGGTCTGAATGCAGATTTGAACTTTACAAAGTGGGTCTCCCCCAGCTAACAAAGTGGGCATTTTACTCTCTTTACTGCTAGCAGTAACAAAACTCTGTGCTCCTGTGCACAGCTGGTAGCATTTTAGTCAGGCAATCCTTATGTAATCTATTATAATTTTTTTCTTCCTTCCACAGTGTGTTGGTCTTCCAAATGGTGAAAATCAACTATTGCCTGACTATAATTCTCTCCAAATATGGGTTCCAGCAGAGCTCCCTAGGGCAGCAATTCAGGTGCCTGAACACAGATGTGCAGTGCCATTTTGGATGATTTAGGCTAGCCAAGATGCCCACATGGGGCTGGCAGATGTGATGTAGGAACTGTGGAAGACACCTCTCCAGAGTGGCAGCCAGAGCCCAGGCAGGGTATAATACAGTCTCAAACATCTCGATTTCAAACACCTGAATCATTCCTTCAGCACATCAAGGAGACACCACACCATTAAAGGGACATATTGCTTCTGTGCTCATTAGCTGAATGCCCTACACAAGTAAGTTTGCCCTATGCATTATCCAGAGTCAATAATGGCATGATAATGGTATAGAAACCAGCACTTCAGTGTCTGTACCAGCATTCCCACCCTTGCAAGGACAAACATCAATATCTTTGTATTATAATCCTTATGTCTATGAGTAACTACTTTATATGTGTCCTGCACTTGTCTGCATGTATCATATTTTCCAATCCTTTTGTCAACTAAATCTATTGGCCTCTGGGTTAGACTCTTTAGAGGAGAAATGGAAGCTTTCTTCCTTGAATTATTTTGACTTTAGGATTCTTTCCAATCTTGGTTTATTGAAAACTCTAGCATTTGCTACACTTCGTTTGTGTACAAGAGAAATTTCTCCCTAGAGAAATTTGGTTGAACCAAGACTCCTAACTGGACCTGGGACCTGCCTCACGTCCCCAGCCAAGAACCCCTTCTTCATGCAACTGAATCCCGTTTTCTTTTAGGGGTAGCCCAAGAGCTCAATGACTGACACAAACAACGGCTATGGGTCAGACCAAAGGTCTAGCTCTCCATCTTGGGACACAGATTGTAAGTAGATACCTGCAAAATGCTTAGGTAAACTCAGCCCAGAGTCCAGGGAAATGCTGCTCTGAGAAAGCAGAGTCTGTGGAGCTGGAGCACACAAAGCAGACACTGTCTCCTAGGGGCTGGGAGACCAGAAAGGAAGCAGGAAGGGTACAAGCAGAAAAACAACTGTGATACAGAAAGTACAAGCAGAGATGGTCACCTACCTAACCTGGTTTCCATTACCTGCCTTGGCTGAATAAGAGGGAATTTCTTTAATAACCAGAAAGTTCTCTGCAAGGGACTGGGCTGGATAGCCTGTCCCTTGTTTCTGCCCTTCATTTATATGCCCTGGGATGTTGCTGAGATGAAGTACTGCATAAATGCATGGGTAAATACACCCCAGCATAGAAGTCAAACTCAACACGATGACAGCATCATCCCTCCCTTTCTCCCTCCCAGGACTCTCTTCCAGATCACAGAGCTTGCTATTTTGTGCTGACTCCTTTGAGTATCTGGCCGTTTTCTGCCCATACTGCACAGCTCTATTTCACAAAATTTAAACCTGAAACTACATGGGCATATTAATACATCCTGAAAGGGAGATGTAGGTAGATATGCTAATTGCTGATGGATGAAATCCCAAGAGATGGTACTTATTTCTCCCGAACCAGATCGAACTTCCTTCTATGCATTGCAAACAGCTTTTTGTGTGCATCTCTTTGCAAGCAGCTCTTAACAAACACACTACCCTACTTTCCTTACAGATCTGTTGCTAAAAAGGACATAAAAATGCAACTTTAAAAGCATAATATGGTATCTTGCATTTTATACATCAATATAAAATAAAAGCTAAAGAAGAAGGAAGTAATCCGGATATTGCTGAAACATAAACCTAACCCATCCCAACTGGCATCCTGAATCTTATCAGGAGGAAAAAATAAGCAGCTCAAGACATGGAAAACCCTTTAAGGAAGGAGAATTGGGAAGTCAAGTACAGCGCTGCTATTCTGCAACACCATTTTAATCCAGTTACACAACTATAACTGAGTAATTAAAGTCACCACAAAGCTTTCCCCAGCTCCACACTGAATATATTATTCCCCTTTCAAAATATAATCGCTTAAGCTAAAGTAACCACAGCATTATTGTCACAGCTGTGTTCTGCTGCAGCTAGATAGCATACCTTTAATCTTTCTCAAGCAGTGTAGCTGAAGGAGGACTCTTGCAGCAGAACAGCTTGAATGCCACATCACAATTACATGACAGCCCTGGGGACTGAGAATTGCCTCAGGTTTGGGAAATTTTATATAAATAAAAGCTCTTTCTTGAAAAGCAAACAGTTAATTTCATCAGTATTTTGACCCCACTAGCTGCAGGCATTTCTCCTTCAAAACCCATTTTCCATTCTATGATTTCTTCCTATCTTTTTATCACCTCTTTTTGATCAAAGGTTGTATAACAATTACTGCTGGGTCCCCTTCAATGTACTTGGCTGCCTGGAGGAGGCACGTAATGAAAGGTCAGTCTAGTGCCCAAGAACAGAAGGGCCTGGCAAGCGTGGCAAACTGGGCATCCCAAGGCACTGAGAGGCTGCAGAGATGCCCAGTCCATGTATCCCACCTGAACTTCAGGAAAGGAAATTCAAATGTTAGCTTGACTCTTCGGGTCTGAAAACATCAGACTTGTTTTGGCCAAGAAACAGAACTGACCTTAGGCATGGAAAAATTCTGCCCAAACACTGAATTTGGCAAAATCCTGGTGATGAAGAGAGTATCACATAACAGGAAGTGTTGAGCAGAAGTAACGGTATGCTGCACTGCCAGCTCTTCCAATAAAGCAGAAAAGAGAAGCCAGGAGCTTGCCTCTCACTTTCAGTTACCATGTATTTACTTCTTTGCAGCACATAGTGGCTTTGATCTGTATGGTGTTCTCCATACTTATAAATGTACCTCTGATAAAGAAAACAAACATGCTTTCAGGTAGCTTTGGAACACGGCTTAGCCTGCCTCTGAATTTCCTGCAGAAATTGGATACTCTACTAGGAGGCGGACAACATGAAAAGATTATTATTTTTTTTTTTTTTTAATGATTGCTAGGATGCAATAGATCTGTACCAGCTGGCTCACTGCTAGAGCTAGGACTTCCTTATCACCAACTCCTGGCAAAAGTTTTATGGCTTGGGACTGACGGAGGAAAGGAAGGAGGAAAAAAAAAAAGCCAGACCTCACCCAGTCTATGGAGAAGAGGTTAAACATTATTCCTGGAGAGTCAACCAGGTTCTACCCACTGGTTGACAAAAAGTCCACATTTGGAGTTGTATAAAGAACATAACTGTTGTGTGGGACTGTGGAAGAAGTCTGCTGGCTCTGAGGCCAAAATCTGGACAAAGAACTAGAGTCACAACAAGTGTAGGTACACCAAACAATGTGTAACTTACTTTTATGGCAAAGCCAGGATAATATATTTTATATATATATATTTAACATCCCTGTGCTTTTATTCATAGTTGCTTTGTTGTGCTTATGTGATCTTTCAATGTAATGATCTATATACTGGACTGCTAAAAGCATCTAGGTTAAAACACCTGGTGGAATGCTGAGACTCAGACAGAACAGATTTGTTTTCATAAAAAAGTATCTGGTTTCCAGGGAAACCACAGTTCAATATGAAAGTGTGAATGCCCAGCCCCTAAAATATTGAGGCTGAGACAGAAATGTTAATTTTTCAGTACTCTACCGCAACATCGTTGAGGAGCCGGAGTTTGTGTCCTATGGTCAAGGGAGACATCATTTCTCATCACAGACCATCTCCCATCATGGGGTAGATGTGGCTTTATTATGAGACTGAAGGAGCTCTGCTGTTTTGGAAGGACTAGGTACTTTCCTTTTCCACAACCTCTTTCTAAAGATATATGTTTCAAATAAAAGTAATTCAAAACCTGAATCATTGAAATTAAATTCAATTGAGTTAAGTTGTATGGTATAGATTTTGGAAAAATCTACAGGATTTAAAGAAATGAACAATACAAGAATTGTTCTGGCATGTTAGATCACAGGTCCACCGTGTTCCATTATCCTGTCTCTGGCAGCAGCCAATACTGGATGCTCAGGACAAGCACAACGATCCTTCCCAAGGACACTCTCCCACCCTCCAACAATTTGCAGCTCAGAGTTCCTGAGACACAGGAAAAGTCTTTGAAAGAATATCCCTCCACAAATTATTCTTCCCTGAAAATCTGTGCAGCCATTTTTGTGACCTTGTGAATTTTTTGTATCTTCAATATCCTGCAGGAAGGAAACCTACAGCTGAATTATCCACTGTGTGAAGATCCACTTCCTTTTTGTTCATTTTCAGTCTAACCTCTGCTAATTATGCACCTGCTAAACATTGCTTATCTTTGCTTATGTATTGTTAAGTGAACACTGAAGTAATATATGCTATCATCTTTACTGTTAGATAGGTTCTTATATGACTGTCATTATCATAATAGCTAAACATGTCACGCGTCTAAATGAGGTTTGTATAGCAATATCCCTATGAAACAGCAGGAGTGAAAGTGTTAGCTGCATTATCATTTTAAGCTTGCACTATTAGTGCTCTTCTGAAGTTAATCTCCTGATTGTCCCCACCTACTCTGCTTTGGTTTGTACTGTGGAGAGGTCATAGAGTAAGAGACAGCTGGATTCCCCTTGGATGAAACTAAACCAAAGATACATACCAAGAGGGCTCCTAGTGTGCTGCAGCCTCATGAATGCTCAGGACAAAGGATCAGACTCTACTTCACCACTCTGTAGAGTGGGTGGATGTTGAGGGTGAGCATCAACCCCTTACCTTCAACTGTTTCAGTCTCCAGATCTGCTCCTTCTGTTTCACTACTTGCTATTGTAGACAAAGCCTAAAGAATTTGCTCAAGGCCATAGAGTATGCCAAGGGCATTGTGAAGACATAGCTCAGCCCTTCCGAGTTTCTTATTCTCTTCAAGATATGTAACATAATTACACATCCAGTTATAACCTACTGCATTCAAACAGCCCAGGCTAGATGTAGCCTTGTATCAGACTGCACATCTGCTGTCACCAGATGCAGTCAGACAAGATGCTCCCTATCACATGGGCCTGTTCCTCTCATTTTTCTTTCTTTTCCACAGAAAAGTGCCTTTACTTCCATCAACGAGCACCACAGTGAAATTGGACAATTCCACCCACTGGCTTCTGACAAACCAAATTAGTTGTGGATGATGGTATAGCATGACTAATAATAGGTCAGCAGTGTAAATACTGTGAGGCCAGAAAAAATATAATGTGGTGATGACAGTCATTTGGT
Organism: Chauna torquata; assembly: GCA_013399475.1. Lineage (NCBI taxonomy): Eukaryota > Metazoa > Chordata > Aves > Anseriformes > Anhimidae > Chauna > Chauna torquata. The sequence goes on along the minus strand of VXAL01005091.1, from coordinate 109,237 downwards.
GCTGAAAGGATAAATTGGCAGTATTGCTTTTCAAATGAGATTTATTGACCATAAGCTGGAGGTGAAGAGGCTGCAAGTCTTTCTATCGACGGACTTTCTTCCACTGTTTAACAAGTATTTGCTCTGCTGTGTAGATGATTTACAGTTAGCTGAATTATAGTGCACTGATATCCTATAGGATATCAGCATTTCTATTCTTGTCAGCATTGCTATTCCTCTGTCACAGCTGAAGGGCCAATACCATTCTCAATTTGCTTTAAATTTTATGTATATAATCACTGTTTTAAATTTCAGGCTGGACAGCAGGGAAGTGCAACTTTACTTTCCAGCAAGTCCAATATATTTTGGTTTTGTGGGTTTTTGTTTTTGTAGTTGTTGTGTTTGGTTTCTTTTTTTTTTTTTTTTTTTTTTTTGGGGGGAAAGGGTTTTTAAAAAAAAAAACATTTCTGTAAATATTAACATGTACTTATTTGTTATACAGCCAAATTTTCTGAGGACTTTAAGGACTAGATTAAAAAAAGCATTTACATGCCTAAATGCCAAAGATAGCTAATCTGTCTTGACTCTTATGACAATCTCACTAGGCATCTGCAGACCTTCAGAAATCTGGTCATGTGAAAAAACGGTTTTGGATCTGCAGAGCCTATCAAATCTTCGTATTGTTCTCCAAGAGTTTCCTTCCCGGTAAATGAAGAATAATAATCGATTTATTATAAAAAGTCTAATACATTTAACATTGTAAAACATTAAAAAGAGAAACAAAGAGGTGGGGGGAGAGAGGCAGAGAGAGATTCAGTGATTAATGAAATTGTGAGTCTTCTGTAGTCAAAATTAAAGCAAATGCTCCATTGACCTCAGGAAAGCAAATTCAGGCCATGAACCATAATTGAAAGAGAGTAAAAGCGTATTGTCTGGACAGGACATAGGTGCATTATAAGTTCAGAGATGGGTGTTGCTCAGTCATTTTAGCACGTTGCATTTATGAGCCGAACACAGGGCTGCAGTTACCTGAGCACTCCTTATCTAAGTGTGAATTAAGTTTCATAAAACTTTTACTAGCTGCAGAACAAATAGAGCAGTACTTGTGCACATCAACACAGTGGTTTAAATGATATTCCAAAGAAATGCTGAAGAGCATGGCAGGTACTGAAAAGCTGTACGGGGCAGGAAGCAAGACGACTTGTGTGTACGATTAGACTCGCAAAGGAAATTAAGCATGTAGAACATGATTGCCGGGTTTGTATTTAGCTTGTAAACAGGCTATAATGTGCCTGCTTTTACAACATCCTCCTTCAAAAAAAAAAAAAAAAAGTAAACTCTTTAACATACTACAAATAATTACATTCTTGTATTTCCTTTAATCTCATATGTGTAGGACTTGAAACCCTGAGTGATGCACCTGTGGTTTGAAACTGATTTGTTGAACTTATCTGTATCTGATAGTCCCTGACATTGCATTGTAAATTAGTCATGGCTAATTTGCTTATAGCTAGGTTTTATCTCTATTTTTGTTATGACATCCTCTCTCTGAATGAGCACTATCCTTACTGCATTTACCTCATCTGTGTTTACTTCTTCCAAATGTTCATGATCTAGAACAGGACTGAATCCTGTTCTCTTAACCTGCGCTGTAAGCACAGGTAATCAGAGAACCATTTTGACTTCCAGCCGTTTCCCAAACACTATTACCGAAGACAGGAAAAAAGTCAAATCAAGAATGTGCAATCTCCCTCCCAGTCTGGGGATCTGTCAATATAATAAGATTATTGTATCAGACTCCTCTTTGACTGAAGTCTTCAAATTCCAGGCAAATGGAGCAGAACAGTGTGATTTAGAGTTTTGCAGTTAAAGCTCACACCAGTTTAAATAAAAAGTCAGTGATCTTGAAGTTAATTTGGTTCAACAGCCTTTTTAAAAGGGTTCAGTTACAGACTCTTGCTGGCCTTCTGGTAAGATTCACTGGGCAATAAAGATTGCAGGTAGAACTGAGTTTCTTCAGAAACATCTTTCTCTGACAAGACTTTGATGGTCTTTATTCATGGCATAGAGTTGATGTGGTTTCCTGTGTTATTCTATTCATTATATTTTATTTTTGTAAAATGCATCTATGTATAATTACAAAAATATTTTTATTTTAATAAAAGATGCAAATTAACAGAGACCAATAGAGTATGACTTAAAAGAGGATGGAGAGTTGTTTCATTCCTGCTTCATCAGTAAGTCATCCCGAATCATAATCTTCATGTGTTTCCTGTGAACGGGGGAAAAACATTCATACAACTCTTTCATGCATAATAGAAAAATAATAGTATTTAAACTTTCTAGTCTGCTGCTAATATTTCCTACTGATAGATCCATAAAGATTGATCGCATGAGACCCCCAGAAGTACTTCACACAGAGGTCTCCCTGGGCACAGCTTTTGACAGACTGGGAGGTCTAATGCTTTTTTTGATAAGAACCAGCAAGTGATAGCAACTCTCATTCATATACTGGAGTTTGTGGTCTATAAATAACTTATCTGATTTACATACAGGTAGCTATCAAATGCTCTTCTCTCATCTGAGCAGTTACACTGATGTTATCTGGCAGCCACTCAACCACTTAGACGTAAACCCACTGAGCTGAAATTACTTTAATCAGATGAAAAGGGGAAGAGCAAATACACAAACTGCTGATTCTCCCAAGCTGCTTGTTAAATCTTTCTTTCTAACTACATTGCTGTTCCATTTTGGTCAGTTTTTGCTTGAGCATTTTCAGTTTCTTTGCCTAGTCCCTTCCTGGTCTGCATTTTCCATGTCAGCTAAGTAAGATCATACTGAAAATTCTTCCCTTCCCAATTTGCTTCATTGCTTACAGACACCTTGCCCTGTCGATAGCATCTACTTTTGGTTATCCTCTCTGACAAGCATGGTGAGATGACAGAAAACAACTCCTTGTCTACAGATTCCTTTATTTTCCTCTTATCTCTGCTAGATTAAGCCTCATTTTCCTCTTTTACAGTGGCTTGTCAACATATGGTTATGAAAGCCCATCAGCATTTATTCTGCTGAATTCAACGGTGAAATTCCTGTTGATATTGATGACTGGCTCCTGCCCCACACGAGTAAATCCAGCCCTTGCCTATCAGAGACAGAAGGGCAGCACCAGTTTAGATACAGCTATGCCAGATGCACCCATGCTGTGTCTCCCCACCAAGGCAGGCCCCGGGAGGGCTCTGTAGTTTAAGTTACCCTGGACCTGGCACCAAGAATGGGGTTCGCATGCTAAAAAGACAGGCCGTTTAGTGACAGCCTACATGCTCCTGGTCTCCACCCTCTCCTAGAAGGGCGTGGGTCCTCTGTCAAATATTATGATTCTATTACTAAAAACACTCTTATTCTCCATTGGAGCCTCTGCCAGGCAAGGCTTCAGTACAACTTGTGTTTATTAACAAAACATCGATTTTTTTAGATACCCATATACGTAGCCTCCATAGATAGAAGAGATGGAGAAAACACAGTGTGAAGAGGTGAAACACTTGCCCAAGATCTCTTTATAAGTTTGGGTGCCTAACGAAGTGTGAACTTTTCATTAACCTTAATGGGTGTCCATTTAGGCTTTTAACATTATTGCCAGGAGATGAAATAAAACTCATTGTCCTGACCCCAGTGTGATCATGGAGAGTAATTTGATAATATTCCCTTAAACAGCTCAGGAACACCCCACTGGGCCTCCCTGGCATGCACTGGAGAAGCCATCCAGACCGTGCCACGGCAGCCGAGCAGATAGGAAGCCAAGTCTTTCACAACATGCACAGTCACTCGGAAATGAATGGAGCCAGAGCAGTTTCCCTGTACACTTGGTGTTAAGTGGAGAGCAAGGACGCAACAAGACCTCCCCTTGGTGCCCCAGAGCCACCGGCAGACCTCCCACTCTGTGCACGACTGTCTGGCTGGCTCTGCTGAGCTCTTTCTGGCTGGGAGATAAGTCTGTTAGCTCTTTTTTCCTCCTCCTTGCTTCAGTAGAAGTGTTTTCTCCATTTCACTGTAACAGCTGGCTGCCATGAGAAGAGGCTGAACCAGCTGTTTCCTGGTCCTGCAAACCCACTGCCTCTGTCTTTTGGAGGAGATGGGGGCCCAGGGAAAGGGGGGTGGGGGGCAGGTGTTGCTGCAGAGGTATCCAACAGGCCCTGCTGACCAGTCCACTTTTTACGCTGCTCATTCTCCCTCCTGTCTCCTTGCAGAAAAACTCCTGTAGAGCCAGCCTCTAGACCAAGAATCAAGTGCAAAACCACCACTGAACTGAGGTCTCCGCATCCAGCCTCAGCTGAGCCCTTGTCCCTGGTAAAACTCCTGCTGCTGCCTCGATAAGGCCATCTCTAGCCTAGCCGTGGAGCTCGGTCTCTGTTTTAGCTCCTCTCTCTAACACTGTCTCAGTAAGGAGTTCACCTGCAAATCTAGGAAATCTTGTGGGTTTGGAAAATAAATAAATAAATAACTCATTTTGTCAATGTCCTTCAATGAGAGCAAGCTTTCAGTCACCTGTGTCTATCAGCCAACTCTGGCCAGACATCAAAAACAAAGTCAAGCCTGAACCACTGATGATTTTGGTCTAACCTTTGCCTAAGAGGAGTTCAGGGAAGCCCACGTTCTCATACTGCATTAATGCCCACTTCTTGGCTTGCTAAGATAGCTGCTTTGCTGCATGTCGTGCCCACACAACCTGGTGTCTTTCTGACACGGAGCCAGAAGCTATACAAATATGCTGGCTTATGGGGGTAAAACAGCTCATTTCGGTTTGACTGACACAAACATCAGCAGCTGAAATACTCCTTCCATGTTCCCAGCTGTCCCACATCTGAGAAGCTGAAGGAGGGGGAGCTGGAATAAGGGGTCAGGTGTGAAGCTTACTCAGGGTAGGGATCAAAAGGAATTACAATCAACATTTAGAAAAAGATGAGCAGCCAAAGGTACATGAGTTAGAAGGAACCCGGCTGCCTGCATGAGCTGAAGAAACGTCACTGAAATAAGTCTCATACATATAGTTCAAAGCAAAATGAAACTCACTGTTACCGAAGAAAGCAAAGTTCACTACGACCTGTGAACTGGTAGGGACTGATAAAGAGTCTACAAAAATCAGTGACTATGAATCACGTCTCTAATCCATAAGAGGTGAAGTACATTGTTAAGTTAAAGGCTACAGAGACCATTTCTGCTTATATTTTGTGCAGTTGCTTACAAAGTACTTTGTCATCTGTTGGTTGGTTGCATACAGCAGATAACCTGATGCTTCCTGGCTGGACAAATGGTCACCAACTCAATATGTGCAAATGTACAGCAATTTTTCCACTTTGTAAGGGAAAAACATTCTTTTATAATTTCTAAATACTAGACAGCTGGCCACAGTTAAAGCACCATCTAGTACTTTCTGGTTAGCCTTACTTAAACACATATTTGTAATTTTCAAAACCTAAACTGTAGTTACGGAGTTATGATGGTATCCATTACACTGGTGCTTTTTTATCATTATTACAACTTCTGCCCAAAATGTTGGCTGTATTAGAACACTTCAACAGCATATAATTTAACTTACCTCGCATCCAGAGTTGAGGGTGGTCCCTTAGATCAGGTCCAAGGTCACTGAAGGGGCAGGTTTGGAGAAAGTTGCTTTTGCCTTTGCCAGGTTAGTATGACTAGGGGAACCCAAACGCATTTCTCTGTTATCAGCTCGCCCTCACCAGCCCTGTGTGACCTGCACCACAGCTTGCTCATGTGAGAAACATCAGCTAATGGCAAAACACTTTTTATCACTGCCAAACATTATTTTCCGCTGGGGCATATCTCACTGCTGTAATCATAAAACTTCCAAGTTGTTCATAGTTACCTACATGACATTTAGTTAATCTCGTTCAGTTATTAAGTACATTTCTAGGGAAGAGCCTTTCTCATGCTTCTGGACCCCAGTTCCACCAGAGAGCAACCAGCACTGGTTGCAGGAGGGGAGGGGAAGTCCCAGCTTGCTGATGTTCGAAGTCCTAGGTCTACTGATGGGACAAGCCAGCTCTGCCAGTTGCCTTTTGACAAAGGCAGACTCCAAATTTCTTGTACCACACAAGGAACGTGATTGTAGCATGAGTTCATGGAGGAGCCATGACAATTTGTGGCATGTGTGAACATAGTATCGGTAGGACACGGGAACTTGCCTGGGGAATCTGTGTCTGCAAGTGGTTCAGGCTCCTCAAGGTGGCTCCTCACAGCCCTGACCCAGTGCCACTTGCTGCAGTCTGTTAGTCTGGGCCCATGGCTGGCCCTTTGCTTCAGCAGCACTGGCAAAAGTGTCACCTGTGATCGAAGCTTGCAAAGAGCATGCCAGGTCCCTCAAATGGGCATGCAGGCCTGCAGGACAGCAGCGGATACCAGCCAGTTCTCTCATTTGTAGTACACACACAGAGAAACGCTCAGAAAAAGTAGATCTGGAAGCAGAAGGAAGAAAGTATATTTACATCTTATCATACACATTTATTATTTCTTATAATTTTCCTGTCCACATCTGTGGGGTCAAGTCTGATACCAGTGTTTTCTCTGGGATCTGCCCATATATATGTGCTCACCTTGCTGCTCTTCATTAGCCATGGTGGGAAGGGATTTAACCTGGACCCTCTGACCTACTGTAGATGAAGCATGAGTCAGTCAAAAATATTCTTTGCCACAAATGCAGGAAGCTCAGCAACTCCCCGTGTGGCCTGTCTTCCAAGAGGGAGTGACAAAGTTCCATCCCAAATGAAAAAAAAATACAGAAAATGCTTTTTGAGTCTTCTCTGTTGCCCCATATTGTTTATTTCACCTTAAATTGAGGAAGTATATGGACTGAATTGTTAGAAATAAATTTAGAAGAGGGTGGTCATAAACTGTCCCATGTAGGTGTCCATCCTGGCATAATCTGTATGTGATACAGTGCCAAGATAAAATGTTTGGGGTATGAAAGCAAGATGTGCCTCTGGCTACCTACAGTGATCCCAGGGCAGGTTTTCTTTCTGCAGCTCTTCAAGATCTCTTTTCTGGGTCTGGTGGACATGTTTAACTTCAATTGCTTAGTTTCAAGTAAATACTCAGACAGTGATAGAAGAAAAGAAAAAAAGAATGTGGGGAGTAAAAATAAGAAGAGGGAGAAGAGAGTCCAATAAAGGGAAAGGGGCGGGGGGAGAGATATGAAATAGGATAAGGTGAAAGCAAAAAACGGGGCTCATTACAGAACAGATAGTGCATTCTTAGCCACAGCAGGAATGAAAAATCTTTCATCAGATCGATGATTTTGGAGACTTGGTGGGTGTACTTTATGTCTCTCTTGTCTAGGAGCAGCAATTTCCACACAGCCTCACACCTCCTGCGCTCACCACAGGCAGCAGGAAACAAAGACGCTCAGAAATCAGAAGTGATCCTGGGAATGGCTTTGGAATTCATTGCAGTTGCAGACCAGGGAGGAGCGCTCAGCGTCCGACCAGACGGGTAATTTGAGGGAAGGGCGTCCTCCACAGGCACGCGGGGCGGCCCGGGGAGCCCTGGCCGCGGTGGGCAGGGGCTGAGGTGCGAGGTGGGCAGGTGAGGGTGTGGGAATGCCTGCAGGTAGGCTTGAAACCTCAGGCAAACCTGGGGCTGTGAGGCACAAATCAGGTTCTGGTCCCCTCTTGCTTTTCCTCCTTAGGAAAAGCAGTATTTGTTCACTGGCTAAGTGCATGCTGGCCAAACAGAAGTGGCTCTGGCATTTTTATCAAAACTGTGTTCGCTTCAGGCTCGGCCAAGACAGAACAATCAAGTGCTATTTTCAAGGGCGACTGACTGCAAGCCCTTGGAATGAGCATCCGTAGGAGACCTCATCTGACATCTTTTAAAGAGCCAGCAAAAATCCCAGTGGGGGGAAAGAACAATTTTTTTTTTTCTTTTCAGACAGAATGGCCTGTTCCACAAATCAAAAGGAATATATTTAATTAGTTCTGACTGTGTGTTAAACCTACTAAAAAACAAAAGCAGATCAGCAGCCAATGGACGCAAACTTGAACCTTTCTATAGAAAACACCTTTCAAATGGGAAGATGTAATGTCAGGGTGTTAGGTATGCCTACAGTAGAAAAAACTGCAGAATGCTTCTATAAGTAGACTTTGATGAGGAGAGGAGAGGAGAGGAGAGGAGAGGAGAG
>VXAL01005091.1:56113-100900 GCA_013399475.1 Chauna torquata | reverse complement strand
AGGAAAGGAAAGGAAAGGAAAGGAAAGGAAAGGAAAGGAAAGGAAAGGAAAGGAAAGGAAAGGAAAGGAAAGGAAAGGAAAGGAAAGGAAAGGAAAGGATGTTCAGGAGCACATTTACTTATTTTGATTCTACTGAATTCCAGCAGCCTAGTTTTAAATTCTGCTTGGAACTACCTCGATTCATTCTGAACCCCCAAAACAAAACAAAATTACTCTGCTGTTCTTAGCATCATTTGCTTGTTTTGAGATGCACTAGATCATCATGCAAAGACTAGATTAAAAGGCAGTTTCCCACTGTGTGAATATTTTTTCTGCTATTGTTACAAATAGTATCCTCACAATTTTCTAGCAAAACTGTTAAATGAAACAGATATATGGAAAAAAAAATAATGAAAAAATAATTTTTTGCATTAACTCTTATTTCTGTTCTGGTCTAATACGGCACATAGATCACATGCAAAATACATGATCATTTTTTCCAGACACTGTAATCTCAGACAAAAAAATGCAGACGACACTTCAAGCAAGCTGAGGTCTCTCGGTCTTTTGGCCATTTCTATAGAGGAAAAGTGAGGAATTTTTCACAGCTCCCTGAAATCAGTCACAGTGACGTGGCATAACAGGAATTACTACCAGAGAGGATGTGGAGGAATTTGTGCTCATCTGAAATGTACTGCAAGGGCGGACTCTGAGCCCCGGTACAGAGGCTGCTATGGGCGGTGGGTTGTGAGCTCTGGGACTTCCCACAGAGGCAGCCTCTGGAGAGCCTGGCGGTAAAGGAGTGCCAGGTCCACAGGGAGCCGGACAGGATGCATCTGCGCTGCTGGGTGCCACTGGCCACCAAAATTGGTGCACGCTGCCCACAGCGGTCCACTGGGGTTGGACCGAGAGCGAACTGGAAACCAGACCTTAATTTCTACGCATGTGGCAAAGTCTCAGTCCCATAAACAGCTGATGTCAGCGGGTGCCCTGCCGCGGGCTGCCTGCCTGGCATGCACACTGGGTGCCAAGGAGCAGGGCTCTGCTTACCCAGGATATGAGGCAAGTAGGCATTTTACAGCAGCTTGTACGTAGACTCTCAAATGCTATAGCAATACATGCCAGGTGAAACCCAGCAGAACAAAGGCCAGGGACACCCCCACAGCACGCTTGGCTTTTAACTTCACATGGAAGCAACCTAAAATAGTTGGTCTCTTTCTCAAAATCCTTGTAGTGCTATTGAATGGTCACTCGTGTTCAGTGAAACAAATTGTATTTAAACATCTTCTGACACTTGCTCCTGGAAGGAGTTGTATTCAGAGGTGAACCTACATACCAGCTGATTTAAGGCAGCCACTGTTGAACTGGTGGCTTTGTGCTACTCTTCAGAATTATATACTAACTGAATTCACTTCAGTTACCAGGATGCATGTTTTTTAGCTGGCTTGAAATACAGGCTGTCATCCATATACACTTGCTAATTCAACTACAGATCATTACAGAGCCACTGTATTAAATCTAGAAACCAACTCTATTTAAATTCCTTTATACCAGCATGGATGTAAGAACACAACTGCACTGAACTTGCTTCCATAAGAAGTGCAATCTGCCACATGTTGGTGCTGCTGGTATGACTCAGTCTACTCCAGAAGTCAGCTTGTGCCATGTTTTTCACTCCACCCTGCATTGCACAAGGCAAGCCTTCTAACAGGGGATTTCACATGGGTCATGTTTGCAGCACTGATTGATTGCATGTGTTCAGTCACTGAAGCAGTCCAGAACTGGATAGGCAAAATGGATGCTATAATATTTTTCATGGGCCAAAACCAGGTGTAGCGTGATTTTGTGGTTGAGACAGGAACACATTAATGCTGCACAAGCTCGAAATAATGTACATATTCACAGCGATGACAAGCTATTTGCCATGCGGCAGTGTTGCAGTCAGTCACCAATGGCTTCCAAGAGTTACCAAACACTGTAGTTAGGAAAGTTAACCTGGAATGACACGCAGTATTTTTGTCCAAATCATGAAATAACTTTTGTCATCACTGCACCAGCTATCATACATGGAATGCACTGATTTGAGCATTATTATGAAATATGTTTGTTCTTCATTGCTATTGTCCTTGGCTTTCTTGCCCTTTGTAAAATGAGTAACTATGCTAGGATTACATATACTATGTTATTTTGCCTTCTCTATCTGCTAATAAATTACAGATCCATCAGAAAGTGATTTTTAAACTGAAGAAGTAAAAAGTAGACCAGCCTATCAGCAAATTGATCTGAAATATTCCTGTTTTGTTATTCATTTATTTATTTGAATAAGACTAAGGCTATGGCCCTGCTTACTCAGGACCATCTATGCACATTGAATGCTTTCTCAGGCAAACTGTCTTAATCCCACTAGAAATAACTCTGAGGCAATTCTTCCTGCCATAATTCTCCTAGAAGCAGCCCCTGTGGCACACTGGATACAGTCAGACCAAAAAGTCTTCCCATCTATGTAGGATGCCTGATCTGGGGACAGCAACCTAAGACCCGCTGCTCCTCCCATTGGGAATCTGGTTAGCACCTCTGGGCTTTTGCTTGTTTTTGTCTCTCCATACTCATATTGTGTCAAATAAGATGATAGTTTATCAGGCAATTTGATTGTTCGTAGCATCTGTAATTGTTTGTCATTATTACTCATACTTATAGCAGTGCACGCACGCACGCGCACCTGTTTTTGCAAGGCACGTGATATCATTCTGTGTATGACTGAGCGGATGACTCTTAAAAAGCAGACTAATGAACAATTGGCAGTGTATACTTATTCTTTTTGTTTTCTGCTAAATGCTCGTTTACATGTGATTCTCAAGTGTCCCCACAATTGAAATGTTTTGAGCTTGTATCCAATCAATCCAAATGGAGCAGAGCAAAAGAAAAGCCCTCAAAGTGAGTGGATCTCAGCGATAATTTCCCACTTGAATGTTCTCCCACTTGAACAGTTTTCATGATTTGCAAAAAAAAAATTACAAATAGTTTTACTTTGTCCCATTAGCAACAAATCAAAGTTTATTGTGACAGATTTAGATGAGACAAATATTTAATCTATTGTTATTGAATTCTCCAGTTTTTCTGTGCTGGTCTATTAAAAATCAGGACATGTCAGAGTGACTGTGGCTTTAAGCACTTGGTCCATTTTTGATTATACACAAATCATAAAATCATCTACTGTATGAATGTTCTCATATGACATCAGGACTATTTAAAAAGCTGGTTGCAATTCTCAAACATTATTTGGGACAATGCAGGAAAACAGTTTTCCAGGAAGTAGTGGTAATTCTTTTTCTATCCTATTTTTACTTAAAAATGCAGACAGAAGAAGGAGAGAGGTGTATGTGTTTGGTGGTGTGTGGTTTCTCCTTTACAGAAAAAAAGTTTGTAAACTAGTTTGTTCAACAGATTGATCCTAAAATTAGATTTCTGCTGTCCTAAAGTTCTTTCCACTGCAACTAAATACCAATTACAGAGGAAACAAAGGATCACAAATTACAGTCTAGAAAATCAGATGGAAAGAGTTTTTGTATTTTTGGTACTAAGGCTACTTAGTTTTCCTACAATGGCAAGAAAAAGAACTTGACAATTTTAGTGGGAGTCTTCCATCCTCCTTTCCTTAGAGTCTGTTAGCATAATATAATAAAACATTGTTCTTCATTTCCAATCTAAATCAGAATTACCTAGGCTAGTAATCCCTGAAGTCAACAGTACCTCTTATAATTTGGAGTTTTCCAAAATCGACATGTTAGTTGAATGACGAAGGTCACCTGCTACAAATGTATCAGCCTCACAGCATTTTTCTACTCAAATATCGTAACTATTTAGTAAAATCTTACAGACTGCGAAGGCAGCCACTGACAACACTTAAAATGTTTTAAGCTGATGTCATCCTAAAAAACAGGCTATGTATGGGGTTGGGATGCTCTGTAGGTGGGGTGGGGGAAAGCCAAATACTGTCAAGAGGATGATATTCTTTAGTCAACATTTATTTATGAGAATGTGTTACCATAAAATCTTAATTTATAGCATAAGAAAGCTGCAGGCAGAGAAGTTTCCCTGCCACAGGGAACTGCATGAAGAATTCTGTATGTACACAGTAAAGTTTCTGTGGTCTTTTATTCGCAGTGGATCAGAGTGGACAGTCTTTAAGCCTAATTCAAAGATCATTCAGGTCAATGGAAAGATTCCCTTTAGCTTCAGGGGCTTCTGTGTAAAGGAAAGAGGCAAATACCTAGTGCCAATAATGACTGAAACAGCAGACTGTTTTGAGTGGGGAATGCATAATATACACGTCTAATTAATTTGCATACAGGATATATATTTTTGTATATTATACTATTTTCCTGGTAAGCAGAAACCATAGCATACTTATGAGCATTTCCCATCTGACTTTATTTCCTCGTATCTTAACAAACATAGCAAACAGAAACATCGAGCTATTTATTTTCTGTTCTGTAATAAAAAAGATACATTACTTTGATGCCCAGAAAATACATTAAACATTCATTTATTTGTGAGAATTTCATTATATTATTACATATGCCTTGGTTTTGTGCATAGGAAGTGTATAGTTTAACATGCTAATTTTATCACCAATTTTAAAAAGGTGTCGAGCTTTACTCTATAATAGACCGGAGATACAGGTTTGAGTTTCCCATGTATTGCTAAGTACAGATGAGACTGGAATTTAAACAATATTCCTTGTCCTTGTAACAGGTTAATTTCAGTGAGAGGTATTTGTTTAATTAGAATCAAACATAATTTTACTATCAAATAACAAGTACAAAAAATGAGTAATTTTTTAATATGTGCAATAGCTTGTTAGTCTCCTACTATTTCTAATTCCTTTCGTACTTCTTCTTGTAGCCATAGCTGAATGGCTCTTTTTAAATATCTAAGCTAATCTTTTCAGAAATGATTAGTAATTCTGGTTGCCTATTCAGAGTTATCCTACAGGCACCCAAAAGTGAATATATGGCACTTTCTGACTAACTCCTTTAAGGTAATTTATATTGAGGTGAAATGACTAGTCCTTACAAAACTTCTTCCATCCAAAGATACCATATATTCATCCCAGTGAACTCTAATGTGTATTTTGTTCCACAGTCGCTCTGGTTATCAGGCCAAGGAGCAATACCTAAGATCTGCCTAAACATTTAGAAAAGTTTTAAATTTCTCTAGGCAGTTGAGCACTTTTACACACTACTTATTTATACACACAACTAAATCAGCTCACTTAATTTGCCCCACCCTATGTTTAATCAATATAATAGCTTGTTATTTGTCTTAAACTATAAAACAAATATTTAAAAATAAAACAAACAAACAAAAACACTATTGGGTTTTACAAACAAGTATATGACATAATAGTTTGTGGTAATGATTTAGGTTGGAGCAGCTTGCTTGTCTGGGATTTTAAGAGCTCTCTCAGAACCAGTACTCAGAGACAAAGATGTGAACATTGACAATATTACGATGAGATACCACTCCACCCATGACGTAGTTCATCTCCAGTTTCAGGATGGCATGGAAAGGTCCAACAATGGGCCGCACCTGGCGCACGACACCTGTTGAGATAGAAAGAGGTTGCTGAAGATGAACAGGAAAATCAGATGGGGTTTGGATGAGCTATAGCTTGTTACATTTCAAGCAAGAGAAAAACTCCCCTTCGTTTTCAGTACAGCTGATGGAATGTTACTTTATCTATTGGATCAGTAAATAGGTTGCAAGAAAGCTTGCAAAATAAGACTAAAATACAACTTTTGAATCAAAATACCTTGCCAAAGAAGCTCTAAAATGCTGCTAATGGCAGAAAAACTATATATTCTGAAACGAGTAATTTTTTTTTTATCCTTTATTCAGAGAAACAACGTCTGTAAGCTGTCTGCAGCATTGCTTTTTAAGCATGATATAAGCAGACTTTTCCTACATAAACCAGCACATACATTGTCCTGAGGAGCACATGAACACCCCCACCTGGGAATGCCATGCAATTTCCGGTACCGTGTTGTGAACCTCATTTCATATGGAACAATAGAAATCATTTGTAATGGCAATTACAATGCAAAAATAAAATCAACACACTCCGTATAAACAACAGATGACACTAATTTGTAAACTGTTAGTGTGTGGTATTGTTGATGAATAACCCCACAGGAAGCACTGGGAATAAAAGCAGGTGAGTTTAATGATGAAAGGGCGGCTATCACAGCATCGTTCTGCACATGGATGGTGGCTGTTCCCTCACCAGCATCAGGGCTTGATAATGAGTGAAGGAAGTGTCAAAGAAGAAGTGAGCTGTGTCTTTTAGGGCTCTAGTCCTTTGGTTAGTTTTACTCGGAGAAGCCCCTGCGCTGGGGTGCAGCACGACAGGGACCGCTGGGGGCTGGGAGCGGTAGGGCTCCCACAGGGACGGCAGGGAGGTCCTCTCCAGCCAGGGCTTGTCCCACTGCCCCAGCCAGGCAGCAAGGCAGGCCAGGGGGCAGCCGGCTTCAAGCTAAGGTGCAGATCACTGGGCAAGTTCACAGTGATGATGCAGGGCCAAAGACAAGGCAGGGAGTCAACACGTGGGTCAGGGTCCAGGACAAGAGGACCCATGGCTGTGATGGAACTGGAGACCAGCCCCCTTCCAGCACAGTGCAGGTAGGCACTGAAGCTGAAATGGGGCTCCTCACCTCTGGGCAGGGTGTGGGGGAGGCCCACCTGGGCCACAAGGGCCTATCGCTGCCCTCGGGCTCTTGAGAAGATGTGTAAATGAACAGCATTAAAGCTTCAGACCTACACAAAAGCAAGTCGATGGGAGCTTTGCCATGGACTCCAACAGGCTCAGGATCAGACTGTAAACATGTTCTCACTTCACATTTATTTTCGAGGTGCTGTGTTATTACAGTAAGGAGCTACCAAACTGCTCATGTTTGAAAGGATGTATATGAAAAGGTCGAAATCCCGTGAACCCGAGGTCTGCCAACAGGCACAGGTGGAGACCCCCTCCTCGAAAGCTTCCTTCTGACAAATGACTTATCTGACGTGGTGTTTGATTCAGAAAGAAATATACAGTTTAAGAAACGATTGTTTAAGACATATTCTTTCTGCACGCTGGGGATCATGTTTCACAAGCAGGCAGCACACCAGTGCCTTTCCGGAGTCCCAGCCAAATTCGTACAGCAGTCCCCTACAAACACATTGGCTTAAGATCTGATGGGAGAGAGAAATGTTTGCTTATGCAGGCTGTCAGCACCTTTTTCCAAGGCAGTGATGACATTACAGTTTTGTCCTGTTTAAATACCAACTAATATCTTCAGCATGCAGTAAAATGGCAAACTTTTCACCACATTCACTTTGCTTGCCATATTTGATGAATATACTTTTTAAGCATTCTTCTCCCTACAATTTATATGTACATACATACACACACATATATATACTTATATATGTACACATTTTTTAGTTTTCTTGGCCACTCTCCTGCAGCTTATAAAAATTACTGGGCTTGGCAGATGATATATTGAAAAAGAAAAGCCTCACTTAAATTGCCCGCCCTTTAGGGTAGCGTTTAAAGCATTTCGCTAACAACACATCGTGTTATTGCAGGCACTGCTTTAACTGACAACCACGGAAACACCCAGCATTGGAATCACTCAATACTGGCAAGTTGTTAACCCACCCTGTTAAAGTCTCACGTAGCGATCACCATGGCTCAGATGGCAAAGGCTGCTGTTTCCATTTAGCAATCTTTTTATAGTGTCTTGCTCTACTCTGTCTAGAAGCAATAGAGTGATAGAAGTGATCTAGAGTTTTTTCTGATATGATGCAATTCTACTCAAGCAGGTACAGTGTATGCAGGTGTAACAGTGTAGCATTTATCCACATGCTATTGACATAGCATTCAAAACAATTAGCAACTTTCTCATTCTTACTTGGACGCACTCTGCCAGTAGGCACAAAAAAATAGAACCTTTATTTTCAAGGTGGAACACTATGATACATGGGGCAGTACTTTTTTACCCAGTTCTTTTGCTGCAGTTTCAAAATCAAGCTTAATGATGGTCTAAGAAGCAAATGCTGCACATGTTAAGACAGCTACATTGAAGCAATGAATTGAAGGAATGCACAAGGAAACACAATACTGTCACAATATTGATTTATGCAGTCTGCTGTGCCCATGTCCTAGATTGTCCTGAAATGAATTTCAGAACATCAGTGCAGAAGGCACTCTTTCACCTCCTCTCCTATTAAATAAATAGGATGATGCAGTCAGACGGGTGTGCGCTACAGCATGTATACAAAGCTGCAGTCATTCTAAATATACAGCAATTTCCCTACTGATCTGTTCAGGAGAGAGAGAGAGGGAAAGAAAGACAGAAAGAAAGAAAGAAAGAAAGAGAGAAAGAGAGAGAGAGAGAAAGAAAGAAAGAAAGAGAGAAAGAGAGAGAGAGAGAAAGAAAGAAAGAAAGAGAGAAAGAGAGAGAGAGAGAAAGAAAGAAAGAAAGAGAGAAAGAGAGAGAGAGAGAAAGAAAGAAAGAAAGAGAGAAAGAGAGAGAGAGAGAAAGAAAGAAAGAAAGAGAGAAAGAGAGAGAGAGAGAAAGAAAGAAAGAAAGAGAGAAAGAGAGAGAGAGAGAAAGAAAGAAAGAAAGAGAGAAAGAGAGAGAGAGAGAAAGAAAGAAAGAAAGAGAGAAAGAGAGAAAAAGAGAGGAAAAGAAAAAGATAAAGTAAGAAAAGAGAAAAAGAGAGAAAGAGAGAAGGAAAGAAAAACCCTGAAATGTTCTGTGGGACAAAAGCATGTGACAGGAACACATGATTTTCAGCTCTTGGAAGACTGACTCATTGAGAGCTTCCACTTCCATATTTTTGGTGACAAATGCGAAAACGTAAAACCTGAGCTTTTTCTCTCAGCCAAACTCAAGGACAACTGCAGATGGAAACCATGCAACAACAAAGCTGCTCAGAGCCTGAAACCTGGCTACATATTTATCCAGTTCCTAGTGATCCTGTTACATTGGTCCTAGGTCACAGAAATGCTGTTAAAGGTCACCTGCTACAATGTGCCCCTGCCTTTTGATGCTACCTGTGTCTGATTCTCTGATGGCTTGTGCCATTTCTGTCAGGTAGTAGGGAGGCAGAGCTAGTCCAGACCCACACAAGGCCAGTAGCACCTCGTGCCTTCTCTCACAAACAGGAGTTTAAAGAGAAAGTTTGACGCCCAGGCCTGGCACACATAATTCACGTATATGGCTATATGAATCGGCGAGTCTCTCTAAAACATTTAGCAGAGGATCCATCTGAAGATGGCACATGTAATATTTCTGGATGTTTTTAAGTGAAGTGGATTTTTCAGTTACTGCAACATTTGCATAAACATGCTGTTCCACTATGCCTTTTGGCAGACTAATGCTGGGTCCAGATTTGTGGTCTGGCATCCTTCAGCATTTTTAGCTGAACTTTAAGTATAAAAACATAACTATGTTACTAGGAAGGTTACAGCTTTTGAATGTACAAAAGAAAACCACCAGGAGTAGTCAGCACAATTTAACCAAGGGGAAGTCACACTTGACCAACTTGATAAGATTCTACAATGAAATGACTGCCCTGGTAGGTGAGGGAAGAGCAGTACATATCGTCTGCTTGGACTTCAGTACAGCTTGCAACGCTGTCTTCCTTAGGAACCTCATAGAAAAGCTGTGAAGTATGGGCTGCATGAGCAAATAGTGAGGTGGATTGAAAACTGGCTAAATGGCCAGGCCCAGAGGGTGGTGACCAGTGGCACAAAGTCCAGTTGGAGGCCAGTAACCAGCGGTGTACCCCAGGGGTCAGTTCTGGGCTGACAGGAAACTCATCCAGTTCAACAAGAAATGCAAGGTCCTGCCCCTGGGGAGGAACAACCTCAGGCACCAGTACATGCCGGGGGCCACCCATCTGGAAAGCAGCCTGGCAGAAAAAGACATGGAAGTCCTGGTAGACACCAAGTTGAACGTGAGCCAGCAATGTGCCCTTGCTGCAAAGAAGGCTAATGGTATCCTGGGCTGCATTAAGCAAAGTATTGCCAACAGGTCAAGGGAGGTGATCCTTCCCCTCTTCTCAGCACTGGAGAGGCCACACAGCTGAGGCTGTGTCCAGGTTGGGCTCCCCAGTACAAGACAGACATGGAGCAGCTACTGGAGAGAGTCCAGCATAGGGTCACAAAGATGATTAAGGGACTGAAGTATCTCTCCTATTAAGAAATGCTGACACATATGGGACTATTCAGTCTTTTTTCATCAGTCTAAAACCAAAGTAGCTGGATGGAGCCAGTCAGAGGTGACACGGGTGTAACTGCAGACTGGGATATGGTCCTGGATTACTGTAGCAGTACATGCTATCCTATGAGTCACTCTCTGTAGAATGCCAGAATAATAATGGTGATGCTCATTAAGTGACCTGAAAACTGAGTGCTCTCAAACATCAAGATCAGCTGGTGCTCTCTGGGAGCAAAGCTGCGGACTCCAGAGTTGGTAAACAGGGTGAATTTATTTAAGCAAGTTCACCCACATACTTTTCCAATGAAAAAAATAAAAAGAGCCAGGATAATCTTTGCCTATAAAAGAAAAATATTACATATAAAACAGTGTGAATCACTGATAATAAATGAACAGAACAGCTCTGCTGATATGGGACTGGAGAAGGTTCAGGTGTTTTATCCAGTGCACCCACTCGTATTGCAGAGCTATATCACAGCAAACATAGCTGGTCACTGTATTTGCATGCACCTCCTGAGCTACATATAACGTATACATATCACACTAGCCCACCATCGTGCTTCTACAGACCAAACTATCACGGGATGCCACTGCTAATGCCTCTATGGCTCAATGACGAGAGTCAAAGGAGATTCTCAGTGCTGCCCAATCCCGCATGCCATACAATCTTGAGTATCTGTCCACAGGCACACCTAAGCGAGTGCTGTTATGCTCAAATCTGACATGCTGCTGTTGCTGTTTATCCTCTTCAGCTCATAATCTGTGACCCAAACATAGGTTCAACCTACAGAAAAACCTACATGTCATAGGCCAGGCAGACTACTTTCCATCAGCTCCAGTTTATTTGTTTTGCTTTTTTTGTTAACTGAGCAGAGATGTTATTACCTGTACAAAATCTGTTTGGGTATTTTCCTGGTTTGCTGACCTTCACCTTTTATAAAACAACAATAAAACTTCTTTTGCTTGCATACTTTGCCCATATTGGAAATAGGATCTACACCAATCCTTTCCATCTCCTCACCTGTTTGAGCAACAACCTCAGCTTGAAATGCAGTAAGCTTTTGAATGTCACAGTTATTTCTGCAGTGACTGTCTGATCATGGCCCAGAACTTTTAAAGCGGTGTAATTAATACATTGAGCTGCTCTCTTGCTCTGGTTCTTCTCCTTTCATGTTTTGCATTTCAGCTCGGTGTAAGGTAAAAGCACGTCACTTTTAATGAAGGTTTTCTTCTTGTAAAGCATCATGTGTAGTGAAGACATTAACCTAAATAATATGTCATATTTTTTCAAGTGAAAATAATGACAATAACCAGTATCTTAGAGATGCTATCATTGGATTACTGAGGCTCTGCTTATCAAAGAATACAGGATAAATAAGACAGCAAGGTTAAAATTGTTAATCTTCCTAAGCCTTTCAGCAGAATTTCTATTATTGTAATCAGATGCCACAGGTATTCCTTGGCTTGTCCATACCTCTTTAAGATATCATTACATTTCTCTGCTTTGAAATATGTGGGACCCTCAGGCAACTCACCTCTGTGTCTGGTTTCTGCTTGTATTTTTGCATTATGCAGCCGATTTGCTAATAAGCTCCATTTTGAACTCCAGAGAAGCACTGCTGTTTTGTTAACACATTAACCCATTCTGGCTGACAAGTCCCTGCACAATCATGCATTAGCATTTGGTTTCCAGAAATCCAGATTCCTGATTCTGATTTCTGTGCTAAGCTCACTGCCCAATATGCTAAAGGAGCACTTGGAAAACTCTTTAAAATACTTCTTTTTAAAACTTTTCTTTTTTTTTTTCACTGCTAACCACGAAATCTGCAGCAATTACACTTGCACTGAATCTGGGTCATTGTGTTCCTCACAGTACTTGCGGAACACTGCATTTGCATTTTCTCTAGAGAAAGTTCCTCTAACAGGGGTCTCCATGGTTTGCCAGAAAGCAAAGCAGAACCAGCGAGCACGAACCTTACTTTCACATTGCCACTAGAAAAGGCTGTTTTGGCCTGGCAGAGAGCATGCATCATGGTATGTTTTCTGTTCCAGAGGTGAAGGCTGAAAGATTTTCCACGAGATATTTGTGATTCTATTCAAATGTTTAAATTTGTAACATCACAAGAACAGAGTACAGACCTAAGTTGCACACCTTTAAAAGTACTGTTCCTCAAAAAGAATTTCTCATATAACCTAAACTTATAATGACCCCCACAAAATCAAGCAGAGAAGCATTAGAGGAGCGGGCAAGGGATCACAGGCTGGAGGGAGAGGCAACAGAGACAGCTGATTACTGGGGAGCTGTAATGGAGCTGTACCTGATGTCTGCTGGAAGAGGGGCTGTGCTGAAGCAAACCTCCTCTTGCCTTACCTGCATATGCATATGCAGGCATATGTATTTGTGTATATATAAACAATCCAAACTACTGCCAAATCAAAAGCTGTTCTTCCAAATAACCTGTGGGCTACGCTCAGGAAAGTACTTAAACACAGTTATCAAAAATGTGATCAATCCCCTCAACCACATTGCAAACTTTATGTTAAGCAACAAGCACAAAATCTCTTTTACCACCTTCCCATCTTTTTCCCCATAAACAGGGTTACAGCTACATTGTTTTGTTCTGGTCATCATATGATCACATGCCAAAGGACAGTAACAAAACTACTTTTTCTTCCTCTGCACACGAGCACACAGTCTCCTTTCTGTGATTCTTCTCAGGTGGCAAGTTAACAGAGAGATGTGGCTTTTTACTATCAGTTGAATCCAGTAACATTACCCCTTTTTCATTAGTACAAGACTTCACATGACATTACAGGCAAGAACTAATTTAGCCAATTTTTCTGGGAATAAACGATTTATTTAGGAAAATTTGCCTTTTTTTTTTTTAACATTGTTTATTTCTATGATTTGTGGTCAGCTAAAAACTGACCACAAACTGACTAAATTTGAGATGGATGGTGTGGAATTATTGAGGGAGCATGAACTAGTGAAAAAAAGAACAATTTGCTTTTCTGAATCTTTATTCTATAGTGAACATATTAATTCATCAATCTTAAATAGAACAAAACACATCTTTTTGTTCATTTTGAGATCTATTTTAAAAGAAACACTGTGTAAAAAGTTATCTAAAATAATAAGGATGGGATGTGTATTTGAAATACCAAAGGCAGACAAACAAGTCTGAGCATATCTCATTGTTCACTTTTCCTTCAAAATAACCACACACAGCTAGTAAATTTTTTTTGTGTTTGCATCCTGGCCATGCATTATTAAAATTAACTTCCACAAAGCAGAAACTAACAGGACAGGACAATTAAGAATTAGTCGCCATTCACTCTACTGGAAGTGAAACTACTGACCATATTAAAAAAAAAAAAAAAAAGAATATTTTGCATTAGTTAGAATTAACTGCAATTTAGTATATGAAATATGATATGAATTATTGTGTGGAATATGGCTCCATAAGAACGTTAATATCAGCTCCATTGTAAAATACAGTCATAGATGGCAAAGGATCTAAGGACTGAGGAAAGCTAAAGAATCTCCGAGGATGCTCTTGGTAATTCTTATGTGTGATGATGTTTCTTTGCCCCTGCTGCACAGACTGTTTCACTGGCTCTCTAGCTCTGAGATCCCCAGGCAACTCCTAACCAAGTATAAGCCAGCGAGGCAGGCAGGACAGCAGAGCCGTAAAGCTGAGCAGGGTATGAGGCTTAACAGGTGAGAGGCAGGAATACATACTAGGGTCAAAAAATGCATAGCTTTCTCATGCAGATTTTGTGATCTTTTGGTAGCAATACACTCATTTCTATTCCTGAGATTATTCATGAGATAAATAAAATACCATGTGAGATGCTTACGAGCACAAGCAAATCAAAATTTCCCTAGTATTTCCTAATCCTCAGGCTATGAGCCTACAGACGTGATTGTAACCAAAAGCTGAAGTCCATCAAAATATGTGTCCCCCTTGAAAAAAAAACATAGGAATGTTCTTCAAGAAAATTTGCTATTGTATGGTGAGAGTTAGCGCTGTCTGCTTTCTGCTGGAACTTCTGGGATGAGCTGCTAGTGACATCTACAAGAGAGAGATTTCAATAATGCAAAAAACACCTTACCATTTTTCCTCTACCTGTTTTCCATGTGCTTGAAATGGACACTTGGAACGTGAAATGATTAATTTGGAAAAATTCAAGTACAAGAGAGAGAATGAGGGAGAACATACGAAATGAGAGCTGTGGAGCTGGAGCCCAAACTCTGCTGAAACTCAGCTTGCTTATTGGGCTTTATATTAACTTCCAAATAATCTCAGCCTATGTTCTGAAGTCCTACATTTGGCTGTTCCTAGGTCTCTAATTCTGTTTCCCCACAAAAAAACCCTCTGGTCCTTTGTACAGCCTTGTCAGAGACAAATAACCCTAGCTGTCACGACGCAACAGTAACTACCCTTTTCTAAGCAATGGATCTTTCGAAATCACAAAAATAGCCTGTAAATAGTCTGCTAGCTTGTGTCAAGCCACAGGTATGTAAGATTATGTACAAAGGAGAGAAATAGGCTCTTTCCTAATTTTCGCAAACTTCTTTAAGCCCATGTAGATGTTGCAGTAATGAATCAGAAAGGTTATCTCAGCCTCCTGGAACCTAAAGCTGTTGCATGGCTGTTAAAGGAAACTAGCCCAAAACATCTGAACACTAGTGGTAATGTGCTACGAACAACTTTTTGTAGGGGAAAAGCGTGCTTATGAGTTTCCCTCAAGCAATACAAGAAGACTGATCTCCTCATGTTAATGCAAGATCCTGAACTATAATTTCAAATTTGCTTTTCTCCTCAAGGCCTCTTGCTTTATACTGCTGGCCAAGACTTTTGAAATTAAGAGTAACATCTCAGATGCATCAGCATATGAGCCTAGCCATAGTTTCAAAAGAGATGCTCAAGCAATTAGGACGTTTAGGGCTAGGGAAATGAATGTTGCAGTGGCTATTTTAAAAGGCAGCATTGATAGGATCATTCCAGAAATGAGCAAGAAAAAAAAATCCAGCCATGAATAAATGCCTCCTTGGATCAAACCATAGACAATGAGTTGCAGGTTAGGCTTGAACAGCAGACTGTATCGGTCTACAACATGTAAATACACATCTATAGTGTGCAGCCAAAACTGTGTAGCCAAATTGTTTTTTGGCTCTGTAGACCTCAATTCAAAGAAGTCATGTTGAGATCTGTAAGGTAAAAGTTACTTCTTATTCCATATTCATTATTGAAAACATACAAACTTCATCAATAAAGTTGGAAAAAAATTGATAGCCTGGTCACAAACAAAAACATACAGTTTAGGCTATTTTATCCACTTTTTTCTGTCAAAAGCTTTGGTATTTTGCATAAGTTAAATTAAATTCCTTTCCTAGAAGCTTCTCTTTATTCCAAAATGTTATGCCAAAGTAATGATTTTCAGTGCTTAAATTAGTTCTGCCAACATAGGTACAAGTGTGTTTACTGATCTATACCGTGCCAGGGGAGAAGGCAAGTGAATCACGGTTGGATAATTCCTTGATGTGTCCGATCTTCGAAAATATAATGCTTCAAATATTGCACATTAGGGAACGTCTTACGCATTTGGTAGAGTAAAAGCCACTAAATGTTTCCTTCCGAGCAATCCAGTCCCATCACAGTTTCAACATCACCACAACCGGAATCACAGAATCACAGACTAGTTGAGAATGGAAGGCACCTCTGACAATTGCCTAGTACAAGCCCTTGCTCAAAGCACAGTCACCTTGAGCATGTTGCTCTGGGCTGTGTCCAGTTAGTTTTTGAATACCTTCAAGTATAGAGACTCCATACTTGTAAGCTTTTTTCTTATGTTGAAGTGGAATTTGTCATATTTCAATCTGTGCCTTTTCACTCTTGCCATTTCACTGGACACCACTGAGAAGACTCTGGCTCTGTCTTCTTTATTCCCTATCATTGATCAGACTGTCCCTGAACCTTCTCTTCTCCAGACCAGACGGTTCCCGCTCTCTCAGCGTCTCCTCATATGGCAGATGCTCCAGTGCCTCAATCCTCTTCAGCACCCTCTCCTGGACTCTCTCCACTACGTCCATGTCTTTCTTATACCAGGAAGCCCAGGACACAGCATTCCAGATGTGCCTCGCCAGAACAGAGAGGAAGGATCATCTCCTTCAGCGTGCTAGCAACACTCTTCCTAATGCATCCTCGGAGGCCACTGGCTGCCTTTGGCTCTTGATCAACCTGGTGTCCACCAGGACAGACAACTCTTTCTCTGCAGAGCTACTTTCCAGCTGGTCAGCCTCCAGCATGTACTGGTACATGGGGTTATTCCTGCCCAGGGGCAGGACTTTGCACTTCCCCTTGCTGAACTTCACAAGATTCCTGTCAGCCCATTTCCCCAGCTTGCCAAGGTCCCTCTGAATGGCAGCCCAACCCTCTGACATATCAGCCACTTCTCACAGTTTTGTGTCCACTTCAAAACTCTTAAGGTGCACTCTTGTCCCATCAGCAAGGTGATTAATGAAGATGTTAAACAGTATTGGCCTCAGTATTGATCCCTCAGATACACTACTGTTGACTGGCTGCCAGCTGGACTTTGTGCTGCTGAACACAACCCCTTCAGCCTTATGGTTCGGCTGTTTTTCAAACCACTTCATTGTCCACTTGTCTAGTCCACTCTACCTCAGGTTGCCTATGAGGATGTTACAGGAGACAGAGTTGGAAGCCTTACTAAAGTCAAGATAAGCAACATGTACTCTCTTCCTCTCATCCACTAATCCAGTAATCTCTTTGTAGACAGCTTGTAGGTTGGTCAGGCATGATTCCCCTTCATAAATCCTTGCTGAATACTCCCAGTCACCTTCTTGTCCTTAACATGTTTGGAAACGGCTTCCAGGTGGATTTGCTCCATCATCTTCCCAGGGATTGAGGTGAAGCTTACTGACCTGTAGTTCCACAGAACCTCCTTCTTGCCCTTCTAGAAGACTTGGGTAACATTTGCTCTCTTCCAGTCCTCCGGAACTTCTCCTGATCACCCCAGTCTTTCAAAGATAATTGACAGTGGCTTCACAATGACATCAGCCACTTTCCTCAGCACTTGTGGGTGCACCCCATCAGGACCCATGGACTTGGGTATGTCCAGTTTGTTTGAATGTTCCCTAACCTAATCCTCCTTCACCAAGGGTGAGTATTTCTTGCTTCAGACCTTCCAATTGTTCTGAGGGCCCTGGGACTCCTGAAGGCCAGTATTATCAGTAAAGAATGAGGCAAAGAAGGCACTGAATACTTAGGCCTTCGCCACATCCTTTGTCACCAGGTCTCCTGCCCCATTCAGCAGCTGGCTCACATTTTTCCTAGTCTTCCTTTTGTTGCTGATGTACTTGTAGAAGCCCTTCTTGTTGCCCTTCACAGCAGGAGGCTGTGCCTCTATAGGCAGTCTCACAGGCAGTATGTTCCTCCACTCCTCTCCAGTTCATGACTGTGCCTGAAGGCACAATCTAGCTGTCAAATTGCAGGTATTTCCCAGACCACCAGATGTCTGCTGACTTCAGATAGTTAATGCACACCTTGGATTCCTCCATCTTTCAAAAGCTTAACAGTCCTTTTTCTCTTTTTTTTTTCTTGTGAAAGCTATCTATATTTCTCTCAATTATTTGTGACAATAACAATGTAGGCTCCTGCTATGTGGTACTCTATAGTTTCTGATATAATCTGTTTTATTAATAAGTGGCTGTTCTTCGGAAAATGAAATATTTCTTGGTAATCATCACTGCAGGCATCAAACCATATACAGAAAAATAGCTCTGAAGATATCATTAATCCTGGAACTGCCACAACTGACATACATAAATACGGTTAAAGGATTCAGAAAACTCATTAATCAAAATACAAGTTCTGAAATAGATTTCCTCTTGCTTTGAAGTGTATTGCCCTCATAACATTGTGAATTAGACCTTCATTCAAGTTTGAAGGCGAGAATTTCATAAAATAATAGATTTGGAGAATAAGGTTTAGAGTCGGGTGTTAACAAGGTTTCCATCCTGATGCAGAGCTGCTTCACAGGAGTGTAGCTGGCTATATAAATCTTTGCTGAAGTATCTGGGGCCAAGATTTTGAAAAACGTGCTTTTCAAACATTAACCTCCCAGATCTTTATTCAAATTCCTAAGAAAATGGCCTAATTTTCAACTGTTGAGTAACCAAGCATTATAAAATGCTTTAGAAGTCAGTTTGAAGACACACAATTACACTTTCACAATCTACATGACACTCAGGGCAATTTCACTGTTGGTTTAAGATGATCAAAAAATAATGGTCCTGCTATATCCTCCACCCCTTCCCTTGGATTAACACCTGAAAGATAAAAAAAACAGAAATGAAGATTGCCACACAAGCACTAATGCTGACAACAGGGAAAGGGCTGAAGTGTTTTTTCAGATGTGGACAGGAGAAGGAGATTTACCTTCTGAGCATCAACAAAACTCCAGAACACTTAATATAATTCCAACACTCCTTATTAGGGAACAGAAAGGCACTGGCAATTTAGGGACTGCAACAGTGAATATTGCACCAATGGCATGAACAGGACTCCTAATGACTTGGGTCAGTTGGTGCAGTGTTGACTGTAGTGGCATGTTATCTCCAGATCAGGCAAAATGTCCATGTCCCCAAATCAATTCAACAACCGCTACTCAACAGCGCAGCTCAGAGGTCCTTTTCTGAGTGTAAAGAGGATCAGATGTAGGGCAAGACACCTCTCAGAAAAAGACAGCAGTATAACAAGGAGGGCTTGTGTCTGTGACCATAAGCAACACCTATTGCTCACAAATCTAACATGTTCACAGTATCTATTGACCACAGTAATCATTTAAAAACCATATAAAGACAAAGTTTTCACTTAAAGTCTGCCCAAATAATTGTGTTTAAAACCCCTTAGGTACTCATGGTCTCTGAACTTTTCACCTAGGGTACAGGCCTTTGTTTAGTTTAGCTAAAACTGTTTGAATCTGCTTCTTTTTCAGCCTTTCATTTCACCTCTGAAGAAAGGAAAAATGAAGAAGGAAACTACATCGTAGGAGTTATAGTTCAGCATGTACCTAAGGAAACAAGATATTTTTGATTAGCCTTATTCAACAGACTAGACATTTAGGATTCAATTTATTATAAATGCTATCCTTCAACCACTCAACAAAGTCAAATTTCATTAACACTTGGGCTTCTCTAGAAAGCTTTGATTGCTGAAATGCATCAAATAAAGAGGCAATAAAGAGGCCTCATGGTATTAATACATTTTTGGCCAGAAACAAATGGTAAATATATTCAAAGCTATTATCTGTCATGTTGGATCATATGGAGCCTTGGTATTATGAAAGAATTAAAAACAACCTTTGATTTTACTGAGGTTTGGCTAGTTTACAAATACTAGGATCTTTATTAAGGACACCAAATAACTTCAGAGAGATGTGCCCTTATCATGGTTTGGCAAACTTGAAGTGCTTTCAGATCTCTGGCTTGCCTTCCAGCCAAACCTCACAATGGGTTTTAATGTTGACAATGCTGTGAAATCACTCATGCCTAAAATGCAATAACTGTACTTGAAGTAGCCTCATTAAAAAATAGTTTCCACCATAGATATTTTAATCCTTCCTATTCCACTTTGAGAATCAACACTCTTTGTGTAGTATAAGAATCTTAAGTACTACAAAAACAGGTGGAAAATCTTCAATGCTGAATGTCCAAACCATTCAAAATCACATATATCAGCCTCCTGATACTTTATTTCCACAATCCTACATTCCACATTATTCAGTTTCAGCCAAGCTTTGATACAGTAGTCTATCCATCACACCTGGGCAATTAATTATTGTAACCCTAAGCATTTCTTGGCATAGAGCCACATTGTGGCACACAGCAAGGTATGGCTCTGTGATTCAATTTACCAAGGAAGAAAAAGTACCTAATCCTGAGGATTTTACATGAAAGCCTTTAGATAGCTGCTCAGTCATCACCTAGAGGCGACAGCTCTGCTGGTATTGTTTGCAAAATTTCTGATGAAGGAAGCTTTCTGAATCTTAATGTGTGTTAATCCCTGACTAAATTCTCAAAATAAGGCTGAAATAAGGGGTCACTTCACCACATTTGACCCCTTTAAAAATAAAAGTGTTCCTTTTAAGTGTGCCATGCATCTGTGCATCATATGGGGAAAGATTTACAATATGCTTCGAGTTTATCTTCTATCTCCAGCTTTTATAGGGTGTAGGCACTACTGCAGGAACGAGATGCCTGCTATCAACACAGAAACGCAGGAGCAGCCACAGAAGCAGCTGAATGAGTCACACAAATATTTCACACTTGGAGATCCTCAGAAAAACAGGTCTCTGACTCTGTACTTCACACTACAGCTCACAAAGCTTCGTCAGAGTTGCAGTATGATTTACTTGTCTGCTGGCTTTACGGAAACTGTAACTGAAGGTGGTCTGGATGAATGTTTTTGTAATATGTTACATCTTCCTACCCAAGGGGTGAGATGAATATTGATCAAGGAAGAGTGTGATTAACCAGATACTCACAATGTGCTAGAGTGAAATTTGGCACTACGAAGTTTTTTTCATTTAACCACGAGACTCATTCTCACCAGAAAAGCACCTTCAGCATTTCTCAGATACAAAGTGAAAATTCACCTCCTGCCTGAGTTGCTTGTTTGCCTCCAGAAGAGCTCTGCAGCCTGACATTTTTTTCTGGAGGGGAGGGAGAGTGTTGAGAGATTTGACTACAGCACAGTGCAGTCATCAGCATCCCAAAAGGGCAGGTTCAGACAATAAATCTAGGATTCCGTTTACCAAATGGCTTCTGGGCACCCTAGTTGCAAATGTGTAGCTACTAATTTCGACAGGGCAACCTGGCATAGAAAAAAACTCCCAAGATATTCTTTGCTGAGGGGCTCCTCTTCTGAAAGGGGCAAGCCTGGCTGAAACCAGAACAAAGATACTGAAAGGGACTGTGTCTTTTTTAATGTAAGGCTGCAAGAGCCTGTCTAAAAACCTGCTGAATTATGTCACTGCTCTGTGTGCTCACTGTGAATGACTGGACAGCATTGGTTTTGTACTGCCAGACACTATTGTTGTTTCATGCTAATGACATTATAGTCGTGACAAAAGGTGGCTATTGTTGCTTACTTTCTAGTAAGAGTATCCACAAGGGGAGATAAAGTATGTGCTGAAATCCTCACCCCTGCAAACAGCAGAGCTCTCCTGGATGCCTCAGCTGTGCCTTCAGCCAGGCTCCATTTCAGCACAGAAAGGCAGCTGTAGGTGAACTGCTACTTTCAGCATTGCCGCCATGCCAGAAAGCCCAAATCAGTCTGAGGATCTCATTATGCTAAACACCGTACGAATGCACAGTATGAGCCAGCCAGCCCCTGGCCCAAAGGTAAAGAGACTAAAGAAATAGAGCATACGGGAGAAGCAGAGAGAAATGGGAAGGTACTTGCCCAGCACTGCAGTGGGCCCACTGACAAAGTTCAGAACACATGTTTTGGAACCCAGTGACTCGGAATTTAACATCAGGCCATACAAACATGCACGTGGCGGACTGTGAAAAGACTTTGCTGTGACTGGGCATGGCCAAATTGCTTGTGAGATATAGAACTATCCCTGTGCTAAGGACAGGTTTGCCCGAAAGTCGAACAAGCCTCCAGTTTCCTTCTCCCACCCCCAACCAGTGCGGGATCCTGCAAGCACAGTTTCTTTTGCCATCTGCTTTGATTTACCTTCTGCTCATTTTTAAAAGTCTCTGTCCAGCCTCTGGAATACACTAAATGATCATGATACCATAGTAAAAATTTGACTACTAATAAATCCAGCATTGTGACACCAGTAGTTCAGACACTTTTTGTAATGGTTCAACAGTAACAGCACAAGCTATCACACATGGAAAAGAGCCTGGGAAGACAGGACAGAGTTTGTGGTAACCAAAATCATTGCCACTTGCTATATGAGTGGCAGAAGAAGAATTTAAATGATAAATTCAACTTCTTCAAATGATCACTTTAAGCAAACAATAAGATGTATTTGTGTTGGGCACAAAACAAATCCTAGATCTGTTTGCAAGCTGAAAAACTCATTCACTAACACAATGCATAACTGATACCTGCTGTAACAGCATAATTTGAAAAATATGAATGCCTATATATAACAACAGCAATGGAGAGCAGTACTGTATATCTGTAAAATAATAAGCAACTGTTGATATCAACGTATTCAAGCACTAGCATAACATCCTTGAGAAGCTCTACAGTTACAATTGAAATTTTCTAATTGTATTGGCTCTGGATGTTTTTGCTAAGAATAGTATCATTCTGCTTAATAGGCAAGAATATATGCTTAAGTTAGTATCAAACGTGATGGGGAAGATTTCAGTCTATCAATAGTACTTTTAGCTGTATTAAGGAATCTTAAAACCTTCCTGAAGTTTACCAGACTACAAGGTGGTATTACAGTCACCTAAGGAAATGAATGCATAGCTGAAGGGGAAAATGTTTTATAGTACCTGATAATACCTTAGGCATTAATAGGACATTTTTGTACAGGTTGAAAATGCATTCTTCATTTTTCACTGACAGCTGGTTAAAGGAGGAATGCATTGAAAAGTCTATAAAAGCTTAAAAAAAATGGATAGGTCTGCACTTCTGTTTTTCTCCTGCCCATGCCAATAAGTGATGTGCAGTTGTTAACTTTAACTTGTACCGTTTGGATTCAGTGCTACCTTGGCCTGTAACCACACAAGGCAACAGAGAGTTTACAGTATTTTTTGAACAAGGAAAGAATGGAGTTCAGCATCTTTAATACAATCAGGTAGAAATATTGGAGGCAACTGTTTGCACAATTCTTTTTTTTTCAGCTTGCACGAAGTCTATGCACTACCACTCCAGCAGGCTGGCTTTTGTTCCTTCTGTTCCATTGGAAGACACTTTCTGCAGGGTGGCATTGCCAGTTTTTGTAGTCTGTGCTTATTTCTTTTGGCTCCTCCATGTCTGATACTGCTGATCAATCAAATTGATTCCCATCTGATGTATTTTCTTTCTTTGATTTTGCAATACTGTCCTTGCCTCTTTCCTCTCCTACTTTGGTGGCTACTCCTCCTACATCTCCTTTGGGAGACCTTGTTCTTTCTTCTTCTAACCTTCCCCCGGGGCAGCTCTTTCCTCTGTTTCTAATGCTCTTTTTCCTTCCTCACAACCTGCTCCTACACATTTTCATCTCTTCCTATGACCTCAGCTCCCATTTCTCCATCAACATATCACAAACCAGACTGATCAGTGTTGTGGTTTAGCCCTGGCAGGCAGCTAAGTGCCACACAGCCGCTCGCTCACTCTCCCCAAGTGGGATGGGGAGAGAATCAGAAAGGTAAAAGTGTGAGAACTCATGGTTTGGGATAAAGACAGTTTACTAAGTAAAGCAAAAGCAGCGCGCGCGCAAGCAAAACAAAACAAGGAATTCATTCGCTACTTCCCATGGGCAGGCAGGTGTTCAGCCACTTCCAGGAAAGCAGGGCTCATCACGCGTAACAGTTTCTTGGGAAGACAAACGCCATCACTCCGAAAGTCCCCCCTTTCCTCCTTCTTTACCCCAGCTTTTATTGCTGAGCATGATGTCATATGGTGTGGAATATCTCTTTGGTCAGTCTGGGTCACCTGCCCTGGCTGTGTCCCCTCCCAGCTCCTTGTGCACCCCCAGCCTCCTCACTGACAGGGCAGCACAAGAAGCATAAAAGTCCTTGGCTCTATGTAAACACTGCTCTGCAATGACCAAAAACATCACCACTATTTTCATCAAAAATCCAAAACACAGCATTGTGTGAGCCTCTACGAAGAAAATTAACTCTCTTCCAGCCAAAACCATGACAATCAGTCATTCTCCACCCAATACTACATACTTCTCAGTTTCTCTAATATCTTCTCCCTGATGTCTCAGTACCAGCTTAATGGGCTACTGGCTAAAACTGATTACCTGACTCTCTTCAGTCCACTATTCTCTATCAATGCTGAAGTCCTCACTTTCCTTCTGAAACTCCATCTTCAACAGCTCCTCCCTTTCTCTAAACCTTTGCCAAAAGAAACCTGCATTTTTTTGCTTTTTTTTAATGTTACACTTAGAGCTTCTTGTTCCTTTCCATTCACACAAGCACAGCTTAAATACAGTTCCTTCTTAAGTAGTCATCTCTCTCCTTGTTTGCAACAACCTAGCAAAAAAAACCATTCTAAAAATGAGAGACTTCCTCTAAGAACATCTTCATAGTCTATTGATCTGTCTTTTCTCCCCCTTCTCCCAGTGCTCTTTCCTTTCTTTGAATATTGGTTTCCTCTGCTCTAACAACAAGTCGAAGCTTATTACACTCAGCTTTTTCAATAACACTAGTAAATATTTGTCTGTCTTTTCCATATGCTCTTAGGAATTTCACCTCTCTCTGAGCTAGTTGATGTCTTTTCCTTAAAAACAAAACAAAACAAAAACAAAACAAAACAAAACCCACTCCTGTAGAGGTTTTCTATGTTTACTCTTGTAGAGAATGGTGATCTAATTTCCATTAGCAGATAAAATAGCTTTGATATTCTGGTCATTTCTCCTGAAATATTACAACACAATGAAACATGCTCATTAGCACTTTTACCCATGCATCTATGATTCATTATCAGGGTACATGTATTCTTTCCTCTGTAATATAAGCAGCAAAATAAGACTTAAAAAGAGACTGCACTACTTCAAGAGGAATATGTCCATCAGTGGTCATTAAGCAACTCAGACGTGCTCCCCCAGAAGCCTATAAACCGATGATTGCTGGAGTTGGACCATTATCTTTGGAGAAAGATTCCTCTATACCTCTCTGTTACTGGCCCACGTTGGACACTGGTTACTGGGCTAGCTGGGCATTTGCTCTGCTACAGTCCTTATGTTACACCCCCACAGTTCTTATGTTCTTATAATTTAATGGGATAACCAATAAATCTTTCTGATATCACCTACACCCTTCCTCTCATTCCATTCTTATACAAAGAATGTAAAGACAGTCCCCTTCCTTTATAAAAGGGAGTCACTTTGTGAATTCCTGTGGACAAGGATCCAATCTTATTTATTTGTTTGTTTATTTTATTTATTTTACTTGAAAATTTCCCAGCATTTTTATGGGAACACCTAACATCCTCATTATTAACAAGAAAAATGATATTATGACAAGAGCAGCAGAACTGCTGCTGGCAGAATTATTTGCAATCCTAATTTCACACATACAACATGCTGTCCTGAGCCCCTGCCCCTCCAGGTAATATCAGCTCGGTTTTTGTTTTGTTTTTCCTTTTCCAATTCTGCTGCAGGCAGTTTACTCTGCAGCTTCCATCCATTAATCTCAAAGTACTTTTACATAGAGGAATTAATTAAGACTCTTACATACAAGAATTAATTAAGACAGTAGTAGGCATGTTTTGTCATCTCCATGTTGCACATGGGGGAACTGAGGTGAAGAAACCATTGCCCAATTCTTTTGTAGAGCTGGGAATGTATTTAGGCATATACCATATCCTTTCAACCTGGTACATAAGAATATCCTTTCTCACCTAACATTGTGAGGTATATATCCAGTTTACCAAGTAAAATACCATTGACAAGCAGTCCTATTATTCAAAATGGAAACGTTTCCCTCAGGCAAATGCCTTGGCCAGTCAGATTTCTAAACACATCTTTCTTATTTCAGACAGAAAGAAGCACACAGCACAAAAAGCAAACTACTCTAACTACTGTGGGATCTGATAACATTTATACTCTTTTAAAGAATCTACCCAATACCTGAAATCTGTAATCTTATCACCCTGCTTTAACAGGCTCTCCTTCTTTCTCGGCATTCACATGTATACTTCTGTTTGATAAAGAAAGAAATATAAACCTAATGACTTACGATTTTTATCTACAGCTCATAAAACCTTTGCACAGCTGACACTGTACCATCATGCTTCTGAAATGCAACAGTGCCACCTTCAGATCACGCTAAATATGGCTTCTTCACAAAACTATGGAAGAAGCACAGCAACAATTTTTCTTTCCATCCAGAAAAATCCTGATAGGAAGCCCAGAAGCACATGTATAAACCTGAGCAGAACCTGCACAGCCACATGATGAAGCACAAGTGCTCACTAGCAACTGCGGTCCTTTATTTTCATAAATAAACATTAATAAAGAGCAATCAAATATTACTTTATAATAAGCAAGACCTGGCATATTCATTCTCTGAGCATGAGAATCACAGAATATTCCCGTGCCACTGCACTAGCAATTCACATGGGGCAGAGCAGCACATCAGCTGGGACCTGCTCCTGCTCTGTGACCTTCATTTGCCAGCTACGCCTGAGTATGTTGGGTCCCAGACTGAGAGCCAAGCTACGGTATACACGTAGATATATTTCTGTATGCACATATATCTATATACTAGATATACTAGCTGGATTACATACTGGTTACAGGATGCATTATAACCCCCCGAAGGGCCCTGCTCTGAAAGAAACCTACCAGAAGGTACGACCCCAGGTTGTGTTGCAGCCCCTCTCTCCTATGTGGCAAGATGCAGGTCTAGTACATGACCATATATACCAGTAAACCTCCCGCCATGTCTCCTCCCTGCCAAACTGAGGCTCTAAATCAAATGTCTATGTTCCATTCTGGTTTTTAGGTTTCTTCTAAACCACAGCGTTTGACAGATCCCTTTTACCTTCAATAGAAAGAGATACTTATTTAAAGCTGAACCAGTCTGGCATTTAATATTAAAACAGGGAACAGATTCAGTAAATTAGTCCTGCTATAAAGATTTGAGTATTATCCAAAAAATTGATGCCATGCTGTTTACACAAGAAAGAACAGTTAATTAAATTTATGGTCCCTTTGCTGACAGACGACATATTTTATATTTGGTTTGATTATAATGGACAAATACCATAATTTTAAAGCTAAGCCATTTGCAATGGTAATTACAGTTCATTCTGAAAAAAGTTAAAATGCTTCCCAAATTAAAGTTTGGCCTCTGGTGTTTTGAATAAAAAAAAAATTGTTGATATAAGTTCAAATTAGACATACTGGACTGGTGAGGGAGAATATTAAATCAATACAGGCTTGAAAACCAAGGTGTAAAAGAATTACTCAATTTCTTTGACCTTGTTCTATAATATTACTGAGACAAGAAAGTGTACTGTACACAGAAAACACTCTACTCACCCACTGTCATACCATCCATGTAACGCTTGATGATATCAAAGGAATCTCTTAAATTTCCTTCTGTTATGTCAAATATGATATCGGCCTGGTTGGCCGGATATGTAGGTGTGATGGCACGAAGAAAAATAATCTCTGCAAATAAAGAGTATCAAAGAATGTACTGAGAAGTAGTGAAAATATCACTGAAAAACCCGACAACACTTGGTCCAAAATGACTTGTCCTCAAAGCCAGCGGAGGACAAACACCCCCTCTGCCTTTCCCCTCAACAGTTTAAAATGGAAAGAAAGAACTTCTGCAGGAAGAGAGCATTTGGATAGATTTATTTTCTCCTCCTGCACCATCCAAGAAGCCCTGAAGCCAAAACACTGTTACTTTTGAGTTCAGGAAGACCATTCTTAGAAATCAGTCAGACTTCTAGCATGTACATAAAAAGGACAACTCTAAGGATCCACAGGGTAGGGAGTGGAGGGGGCCCAAGCAGATAAACCGCTAAACTCTGATTCCCTCAGGCAGTTGCACAAAGTACTGGCCTTACAAACTGCAGAGTCCTTTTGAGGATTGGAGGAGGGATTTAGGTTATTTTTCAAGCCTCTTGTGAGGGAGGTAAGTATTATTATTCACATTATTATCCTTGCTCTACAGATGATGAAACTAAACCATGGAGCTGTAAGAATTCACCCAAGGCCATGCGCTGAATTACAGTTAAGGGACATCTTCTGGGCTCTGGTATTAGTTTCAGATTGCTAATTCTCATCTCTTTTTATTAAATCAAGATGGACTAATAAGGGAACTGTTTGGGAAGCATTCTGGGCCAAATCCTTAGCTCTGTTGCCAGTACACCTGGTGAAGCTGACAGGGTGTGTATGGGAGTAAAAGCGGCTATGGGGCATTCCTCCATTCTCTGTGAAGTAGGGCCAGCTAAGGCCCGAAACAGGCCTGATGCAATCTACAGCAGCTCTATGCATCTAAGTTATTGGTGGCTAAATTGTTCCTACACGAACAAGGATTAGGATGTCTGTTGCCCTGCTCCTTCTGCCTAGGAGGGATTGAGAGTGACTGATAGAGAAATGAAGAATCAGCCTTGGCTTTCATTTAGAACAGCCTCCTGAGGAAGCAAGGCTGAGCCTCTGGGTGGATCAGAAATAGGGATTTAAGATCTTTAAAAACTCTTACAAAATAATCTTCCCATCCTCCCTTCTTCTCTCCCTATGTCTTCATCACACAGTATGTTGCTGAGTGGCTCATCCTACAGAGAAGCTGAGCTGCAGGCAGTCATCTCACCTCTGAACGTGTAGGCAACCCCCAGAGAAGCTGCCAGAAAGTGAATACAAATGCCAAGTAGCAAAAACGGCCTCTTGATCTGTAAATTTATATGTGAACTAAGCAAAGTGAGTGCGAGCCTTCTGAAACTGCAGGACTTTGAGGTTTACAGGTACCGCAGAGGCTGAAGGAACTGAAGAAATACACACAAATGCCCATCAGAGTGCATCACATGGGGCTGGAAAACTCCCTTTGGATGACTGAGCAGCTGTTCACTGGGATGCTTTTTGAAAATCTTAGCTTAAAAGCTTTCTGGTCAGTCCTTCCCTTCATTTTATATGAATTTCCCTTCCTTTATTTTATATTTTAAAAAGTAACACTATTTTTTCATAGGTCAAAAGTCAGCAAATCACAGTACTAGATGTATAAATACATGTATTTTGTCATTTATGGCCTACATAGAGATAAAGGCCGTACACTTGGAACAAGTCACTTGCCAGTAGTGTGCAACAGACCATAAACAGATGAGAGAAATATAAAGAGTACCTACTTCCTATAGCAAAATGTGCAAAAGAGGGAAGAAAAAAGTCACGGGGCACACTGCTATTATGTGAGTAAATGTGGTAAATGGGAATTCAGACTCAGTATTTCCTTAGACTGGGAAGCTGTATGAGTTAGAGCTCAGACTGACTTTTTTTTTGCCCCATAAAAATAAAACTCCTGGATATTGAAGGTTTTAATTAAATGAATAGTACACTATAATTTTGAACTGTGCAAACATTTTACTGCACTGGTAGCTAGTCTGGCTTTAGGCAAGGATTTCCGGTGGAGGTTTTATATGTTGTAGTCTATTAAATGGAACAAGGAACAAACCACTTACCTTCAGGTCTTGTAAATTCTCTGAACGTGGGTAGTGAAATGACAGTGTGGGAAATTGTGTGGACTGGATCCAACACACAGTTGACATCATTTGGTCGACAAGACTTAATGCAACGGATAGTATCTGTCTTTTCAAGTCTGACACTAAGAGAAACAAGAGAGAGATGCATATATATCCTGAAAATGAATCACTTTGTGCTTTGCAGTCTGGGGAGCTAGAAACTGATGTAAATCTACATTCTTTACCTCAAAGACTTAAGACAAATGCAGATCATCGGAACTGCCGGACCACAGAAAAATTTGGTTTGGCTAAGAGTTGCAGACAAAATCCCCTTAAACCCAGTTCGTCAAGCCAGGGGTGTGGAAACAGTGAGAACTGTAGTGCATTAGATACCATGTAAAGTCTCCTTACAAGTACAAATAGGACCAAAGGACTACACCCAGGTCCTCAGCTGCAATGCCTTGGCATGGTCTCACCGATTTCAGTAGATCTACACTTATTCACACAAGCCTCTTTGTTTTCCATTTGATATCAGTCATATAAAGCAGAAACAATTGTTTCCATTCTGGAAATCTGGCAGAAAATATCAGAAGGGCCCACTTTCTTTCACAATTTTCTGTGCAGCAACAGTCAGAAAAGCCTCTCTTCAGTCTTTTTCACACACACACCCCTTTCCATCTAAACTGACAAAACACAGGAATGGAAACTGGGGGAGGAAAAAAGTTAACCACCTTATTTAAAACCTCAAAGATTGAATTCTGAATTTGGGGAAGTGGTAAGGGTCATTTCATATTCCATCTCAACCAGCTGCTCATTCGCCCTTGAAAGTCTATTAAAAGTTAAATGACTTCTTCTCACCCTTGTCCACCAGAGTGAATTTAAAGTCACTTACAGTTCAAGAACTTCACACAATACCCAGTCTGTGTTCACGAGAGATGAAAGGGCTGTGCTGGGACTTACAATGTGACTAAGCCCCACAAATGATCTCAACTTTGACCTGCCCACTTCTTCATATTTCTAAGTGGAAGAAAGAAAAGACTGCGGTGTCAGAAGGAGGGAATTAAAAGATTAAAAGGAAGAAAAATTCACTGAGTAAAAGGGAAAAAAAAATGGAAGCTTCAGTTTGTCAGATACCTCTAGAAACAAATGGTTCTTGCTCTTTTCAAAATGTGTTACCCAAGTCCACACCTACAAACCATCTTTTTTCAAATGTTCAAAGGAACTTTATGGCTCTATTAATAATAAATACATCAGTAACTTCTTATTATATGCTACCCACATTTGCTCATCAAAGAAAACAAAGCCAAACATGCTGATATTGTATGAAGCTAAAATAAAGATAAAAGAGAAAACATGAATCAACATTAAGGAAATCATGCTTCAACAGATGTGAACTGGCATAGTCTAAAGGAAGGCAATGAAGCTGGGTTAATTTACACCAGCTGAGTTGGGCTTGTTATTCGTATTCCATAGTTGATGTTTTGAGAGTGAAGCTGAAGAATGGAGATACAGGTCAGGAGTGACCCTTTACTTCCCACCTTCATCCAGGTACAAAATTTCATCATTTCCTAAACATCTCATAGGGAACAAAATGGCCTTCTGCCAAAATGCCTCATGCTAATGATTTTAGAACAAATTAATTCTGGATATATGGACATAATAATCTGACCTATGATAACAGATTCCACTCACTTATTTTAAACTCCATCCGCCAAATTAAGAAAGGACTTCTAGCTAGCTGACCCTTGTGTCTTTGCTGTAAGGATGAGCTAAATTACACAGACTACTTCCAGTGAAAAATAGTCTATTTCAAAACACATAATAAATAGAATTGAGGTTAAATGTGCATCAATCATGTTTGTTTCCCTCTCTCCCTCTTTTTTTCCCTACTGTGTATATATGGGAGTTTAATAGATGTTTACATATATACAGATATACAAACACTGAATCTTCCCTGTGCTGAGCTGGGGTCACAACAACCAAGTCAGGCTGGTTTCACTTCCAATAACGTGTTTATGAATCCTGAAACATTTCTTTGAAAGTTCTTCTCTTTGCCTTACCTAACACATAAAGAATTATGATGGCATCTTCTAAAGGTCTGAGGGACAGCAGTAAAGAGTGGCTTGTGTAATTCATTTTAGGCCTTTATGACTAATGAAGTACCAGTACAATATGTACAGCATCCTAAATTTTTGAAGCTGTAGTTAGACAGAAGAATTTGTATGCAAAAACATTCTGGTGGGAGTGTCTGAAGTGTTCAGTATCATTCTGCCTTTTTTCCTAAAGGCAGCTAAAGGGAGGTTTACTCTCGACTTCAGCTGGAACATTTGATAAATACAAACATTTCCAAAATTCTCATCCAATAAAGTCATTAGTTTGTTTATGATGAAGACCTAAGTAAGACTTACATTCATAATTCTCCCTTCTGATTCACTGGAATAAAGCATTCTGACATGAATTAGGTACCCTGCATAGAGAAATGGAGCATCACAATGATCACAAGTGATCTGTGTTAGTCACTAACTAAAGCTAGTTTCTAGATCTATCCAGCTTGTAAAGATATAAATGACAAAGTTTTGTGCCAGCTCTACTTTGCATTGTTTCTCTCTCCTCTTACAAACCCCTCAATTTTTGTATATGTGTACACAAAAATTTTTGTGTATCTGTCCATACTGCTAAACTTGAGTTTGCATTTTCATTTTCCACTGCCTGAATTTTCATTCTCTGATCTCCGTTCTTTTGGTATCTCTGCTAATTGTTTCAGCTTATCCAGAATGCAGTTAGTAACGTTTTGCTCTACCATTGCTTTGACGGCACATCTTTAGGCATCTTCTGGAACAATTTATTTGACAACCAGCATCCATTCCAAATTCTGTATATTTACTATTAATTACGTGCTCTACTTTCAACATACTTCTTACTTTATTCTTACACATTATCTTTGCATTTGATCTTCTAGCTAGCTGATGACTTCCTTTTTGCCCATGTCCTCCAATAGTGGGTACTGTGATTGACGAAACTTTCTTCCTATGTGCTGAGACCTTTCTTTATTCAAATTTTTCCTTGAAGTTGCCTCCTCTATCACAAATTGAAGTTTTGGAGCTGCTACCTCCTCCAGACTTTTTCATTTACAAAGGAAGTAAATTAAGAAACAGCTTAATTGCACTGGTTATTTTGCATGTAATACTTTCCTGAATTCAGTTTTTTCTTTCTTCTCGGGTTCTGGTGTCATTAATTTTCATACTCTCTGTAGAATTCAATTAATAAGTTCTTCGGACCAGGATCCCTGATTTCATTTTCA
The DNA here is from genome assembly GCA_013399475.1 of Chauna torquata. NCBI lineage: Eukaryota > Metazoa > Chordata > Aves > Anseriformes > Anhimidae > Chauna > Chauna torquata. The sequence goes on along the minus strand of VXAL01005091.1, from coordinate 67,952 downwards.
TTTGGAAAGAACCATGCACCTAAGTGGTGCTATATAATTAATTACATGTTCCTGAAAGTTCCAGCTACATTGCAGCATTAAAGCATCTAATACAGAGCTCTGTGTTGTTGAATTACTTGCTGAATGAAATCAAATGATAGAATGAGGTAGCATTTTACAATACTGAGGGCCAAATTCTCACACTCCGCTCTTTTCTTGCCAAACAAATATATATTAATACTTGCAAAAATGAAGTTTATTTTTTTTGAATCTTTATCCTACTTAATTATGGCCTCATAATGAACTGGTAGCCAGAGGGCATTTACATACAAGCATCTTCTGTGGCAGTAAGAAGCCCCGTTAGCTCAAGTAGAATGGGCTTGTGCTTTCAACATTTAAAGTGGGGACTCTATCCCCACTGGCAACTTCTGGCAGCTTTATAAGTGTGCGTCAACAGACTCATTAAACATTGGCATTCCTCGTGGGACTTAACTCCTGTCAGCCAGCTGGGATAAACTTTGCCTTAGGGAGCATGTTATACGCTGGCAGAGTGCTGCAATCATGTCCCAGTCTAGTCCTTGGCTCACAATGAGCCCAAGAGCCTACAACTTACAGCTAATAAAGTAATTCCTTATGTTCAGGTGATTAAGGTTTGTGATCTTGGTTTAGAAGGTTCCCAGTTTCTAATCTAGTACCTTGCCAGTGCTATCTGTATTTACATAGGTAGGTGTTTTTAACATGTATTTTCACATGGATTATTCCTTGTTCATCTATGGACTGACTGTTCTGCTTGTGTAGAATGGAGATACCTGAGCCCCGGATGGTGTCAAAGAACACTAATTTGTAGATCATACCTCTGGGACTGAGCTTTTAACATTTATCAATACAGGGACTGAAGAGTAAAACAAGTCCTCTTCCAGCTCACAAAACAAAAGAGTTCCAAAGAAATTGCAGTTGTATTGTCTACGCTGTTCTTGATGTCACAGAAGTAAGGGAAGAAAGATTTGGATATTGGAATTCTAGCTGACCCTTAAGGCCTGCTACTTTAGCAGGTAAAGTCTTTAGAGTTGCAAATTTATCAGCTTTGATATGGAAGTTAGAGAGACAAAAATGTTAGAGACCAATATCTTATTGAAATATTCCTGTAGACACTTCTCGGCCTGTGAAATACACAGGAGCTCCCTGCTACTGACAATGTTGTTAGGAGTTCATTGCTATTTTGCCATCATTAGCTGTACAATTCAATGGAAATTCCACAGAAAATAAGATGAAAAATCTCTAAAATAAATTTTCTTTAGAGAAGATTCTCTTTTGTACCATCCTTAGAAGGTAGAAGTGGGATTTGCACCTGGTGTAAATCAGCACAAGCTCAATGGCTACAACAGAGTAATGATACAACTGGTGCATCCTGAGGATCTGAGCAACTTGTGTGCTGGGGCATCTCTGACATACCAAAGGCCTAAGTTATGCCATTTCGATAGACTTTGATTTAAAAAAAAATGCAGAGTATTTGCCCTCCATATGATGAAACTCTCTAACGATGTCTCAGCAAATTATGTACCTATTTTGTTTTGAAAATTTAGACCTAAACATACGCAGCTGTGTATTATCAGATGAGACCAACTCCATTATTGTGTGAAGCAAATTAATAGTTTCAGTCCTCAGTAAATTCAGATAATAACCTCTTGGACAGCTATTTCTGCTTTTTGTAATAATGTCCAGTACACATAAGAATCTCCCGAAATTGAGATATTCAGTGATGGGGGAAAGTGGAGAACTATAATGGTGATGGCAAATAAAATGCAAGTGCAGCATGCAACAGATGAACTAAAACTTTATTAAAATTGGAGGAAAAAAAAAAAGCTACTCTCAAGAGAGAAAATGTAGCCACTTATGCCTGTAAATTAGGGATCAAAGCTGTGCAGAGACAAAGACAAAAAGTTTGGCAATAAATGTGTTGACAGTTCCATGGCGGGTAAGTTGCATTTGAATTGTCAGAAGAAGGTCTCTGGGCTCTGTGATTTGCCGCTGCATGACCACAATGCCACTGTGGTTGTTCACTTTTTTTGTGGTGAAAAAACCCTCCTGGTTCCCGCTGATGATGGACAGCAGTATTTTATCCCCAGGGACAGCATTGGAAGGGCCCATGCGGAAAATGTCGGTGGGTACTTGAATGTTGGTAGGAAAAGAGAGGTGATAGTAGGTTATTCTCAGAGGCAGGCTCTGGCACTCCTTATTTTCATTACAAGGCAAGCGCTCACAGCGACTGCAAGAAAAGTGAGAACACAAGACAAGAGGAAGATTAGCGTACATTTAGCAAGCGTGATAGGAAAGCAAGGGCAGTGGGGATGGGAAAAGATATGTTGACTGGCATACTGTATCCATTCTTCAGCCTGGCAGCTCAGAAATACAGCAAATGGACATTCATTAAATAAGGATGAACTTGTCTGTAGCTGGTGCTTTTGGAGGAGGGTTGCCATTTTCAGATGTGTTGCCCTTTCTTTGCATGCACAAATGGATTGATTCTGGCACCTCAGTATTGGTGACAGTTTATTTGCATTTTGAACAGCTAAGCTCTTCCTCGGGAGAACATGAGCTTTTTTTTTTAAAGTTGTATTCTCTTGTTGATTGGACATATATTAAATAAAGATCCTAAGCGATCAGTGAGTTGACCGTGTCCTAGTTGGTATGTCCTTTTAGGACTGGATTTTAAGACAGAGCAAAGTATTCTGAAAGCCACAGTGTACGGTTAGAAGGAGTTGGTATTTCTGAGAGAGAAGAGGCACTGTAGATACTGCACTATGTACGTTCATCATCTGACAGCATTCAGAAGAACATAAAACTTGTTTCTAACACTGCCTGTATATTCAGGTTTATTTGCTTTAAAAACAAATCCTCCTCCTCCTCCTGATGCGGCAGAGTACTTCTCTACGCCAAGAAGAGAACCAACCTAAATAGTTCTAAGACACACCTAAGCAAGAACTGAAACAAGATCCAACAGCCTGATGTCTCCAGCATACGCCCTACACATTCAGTCCACTCTTACGCAGGCTCAAATCACAGGAATGATGCTGGTGAGTGACAAAATTGTGGTCTGCTAATGGCTGTTTTCTTCCCTTACCACTAAGCACGGTATTACAGCAACAAATCCAGAGAACTAAAAAGAGATCACCCATACAGGCTGAACATGACCAACGAACTCAGTCCCAGTGTCAGCACTGGAAATCCTGATCTGCATGAAGGAAGCAACCTCATCCCTTTCTTGTTACTGACAGAAGTTTGTCCTGTATAATGCACATACCTGTGTATGCCATATTTGTGTCACAGCTGATAGAGAACATTGTAGTTTACCAGCACACTAATCAGGATCTGACAGGTCAGGCTACCTGGTGGGTTTCAGAAGTGTTTAAAAAATTGCATAAAAGGACAGATTATATGAATTTCAGATTAAAGATATGCCCAATTCACCACATTCAAGTTGGTATCCGAACATCCTCTCAGACAGATGCATGGAAGTAGAGGTAGACATGTTGATCTGAGCTGGATGATGACTTTGCAAAATTTGAGGATGATCAGGTTATGCATTTAGCTCCAAATCTGCCTCACAAACAGCTATGAACCAATTAAAGTATGTACAAGAGTCTCTGAACTCAGTAAAAACATTCAGTCCAAGGCTGAGATTTTGGAACCAAACCTATTTATTCATTTCTTCACAGAGAAATGCTCCAGCATGAAGGCATGGCTTACTACTTAATATCTCACAGTGTGGTAAGAAATCTGACTGCCCGTTTCATTTATTTTATTTTGACATATAAAGTTGAGCTCCTACCAGGAGGATCTGGTATCAACAGAACTGTGGCTCTTTATATGCAAAATATGTACTTTCAAAAGAGTAGTTAAAAGCACCCTCAGTTTTTCAGTTCATGTGTTTTATGTTTTCTTCTAAGACCACTTGCAAACCAAAGTACAAAGCAATTATTTGAAGACTTAAATGCATTCTTAATTTTATTCATGTGTGTAAAGAGCACACACAAGTCTTCACAGGATGGTCATCTAATTAAGTGTGGATATTCTTGGAATATTTTCAGGTATAGTAAGTCCTGCATTCTTTTCTGAAATGTCATCAATAACTCCACTAAAGAGAACTACTTGGTTTTGCCAAACTAATGAAGCAAGTCAACACAGTTTCTTAGTTGAAAATGTTTTCTTCATGTAAATCTTTTTGAAAGTACTTACATGCTCATAAAGATGCCACGACTTATTCTTGTATGAAAGTAAAATGTTTTGTAACAGCCAGAATTTTTTTTAAAAGAACAAAAAAAACCCAAAGCTCCCAACTTCCTAACTTGGAAAACGACATTCTGCTGATTCAGAAAGTTATTTGTGGAGACAGATATGCCTGCAGCTGGGAGTAAGAATTACTCAAAATTCACCACCTTTTATCCTACTCTTTGGTGGTGCACACTACACACTGCACACTTCACTACAGGTTTAGTTAATGTGCACTAATTGTTCCATCAAATAACCACAAAGAAGAGATAGCAAATATTATTGCTTTCAAGATCCAGAGTTCATTCGGGGGTCATGCACCATAAAAGCAATAAACAATGAGTATTTAAACCACGGTGTACTCTCTAGACCTTATTTAAATGCTACCCTTCGCTGGACAGAAGAAAATCATCCTGTAGGGGAATTCAGCAGCCTCCTGCTAGTGAGTGAGCAGCCCAAGACCCCCGGGTGCCACTCCAGCCCTGTGGTGTCTCACAACGGATGAAGTGGCCGTGCAGCCACTGTGCCCAGCCACCACAAAGTGTCGCTGTGGCCACGAGCACAGGGGAACCTGCAGGAGAAGGGAATGGCTGGAGGAGGTATATCGATGCTGCCAGAGAAATGCACACCGCTGGGTAGTGAGGAGGCTTTAAATGCATCTTAGCAGATCTCTGCAATGAGGCGCATGTGCTAGTGTAGTGCTGCTAAATGCTTATTCCTGAGTTCCTGATTATTTTAGCTTACTGCTATTTAGCTCACTTCCTACTCTGTTTTCTTAAGTTTCTTTACTCGGCTGAAATACTGGCTTCAAGGAATTACTTTTGAATTTTATGTACCAAATACTGGTTACTCATAAAGGAAAATAAAACTATCAAAACCAAAAAGATTTTATTTTAGAGAATGAATACAACATTTTCTAACAGAGAAAATATTGTCTTCCCTCCTGTTAGTTTCTGAGCCTGGTTTTCACATGGTAGAGAGGCAATTTATTCAATTGTGCCAAAAGAAGTTGAGTGGTATACAACAATTCCTCGTACACTAAGGGAAAAGAACATTTTTAGCAGGATTTATGGCTTTGTAATTTACTTTATACAGGGAAACCACCTCAACTTGCTGAACAACAAACCAAGTATTATTACCAAGCTACAAGCTACACATTTCTGAAATTCAATGCTGTAGATTTCCAGAGCTGCAACAATCTTCTACACCTCCTACAGTATACTCCACCACAAAGACATTCACTTGATCAGGTGGATATATACTCTGAAAGTTCCTCCCTTCTGGAGCTGGAAACTTTCAAGGAGTTTTAAGCCACAGAAGACACAGGTCCATCTCCATTTTGCCCATACTGAGCCTTTATGTGCTATGCTATCCCCTAGAAGGGATGTTTGGACCAGATGACCTCCAGAGGTCCCTTCCAACCTTAACCATTCTGTGATTCTGCGATCCTTGACTCATTCATCCATCTTACCCAACTGGGCTCCTTCTTCCCATCCCCCTTTCTTGACTACTGCCCTTCCTGCTCACTCAAACCTTAGGCATCAGGATTTTCTACACAGTGCCAATCCCCCTCTTCTTGCTCCATGCTCTCCTGGCTGACACTTTGTTCTCTGAATTTCAATCTTGCAGTCCTAGTCCCAAAATATATATCCCTTTCCTCAATATCTTTGTGCAGCCACCCCGCACTACTCCTTGCTCTGATGGTCTTCATGCGAACCTGGCATCAATCACACTTTACCAGAAGATCCTGACCCTTTCCCCCATCATATCCTGCACTGATTTCCACGGTTTGTTTCACTTTTGTCTCTGAATTGTTATACCCAATTTTACTTTCCACTCCTCAAGCATCTCCCAGATTCATTTTCCTCACCTTCAGATCTGCCTATCCTACGTTCAGACTCAGCCCTAAGTATGCCTTTCCTCCTTACTGTGTTGCCCCTTCTCTCATCCATGGTAGAAACACCTTTCATGACATCTGGGTGGTCTTTAAAAGCACAGAAGAAACAGCCTCTGGGGCTGTCACGGTCAGCAGCACCAGGCCCAGGACAGGTAGGAGCTAACATTACAGGGAAGATCGGGTTTCCTTCCTGTGGCCATACGTGGGAATGGTCTCAGACGGTCTGTGGAGTTGGTGCATGCACATTTTAGACTGCTGGAAGAGCTGCAAGAGGCTCATGTCTGCTAAATCAAAAGAGGATTGCTTGCTGCTAAAATAGAAAGACCTCTCTACTGACAAGAGGAATTAAATTGCATTGAGAAGGACAGTCAAACAGATTGCCAGAGAGGCTATGAAATCCTTATCACTGAAGGACTTTAAGCAAAAGTTAAGAAGCACCTTTCAGAAATACCCCAGGTAGACCTGAACCTCTTTTGGCACACAGGGGTGACTACCCATCAAGGTCCTCATTTTCTAAGGTTTATGAAAAAAGTTAGCTGCAATTTTGCAAAAATTTTTAACTGCAAAAGTTTCATAGGTTTTTGCTAAGAATGACAAAACATGCAAAAGTAATCCCCTAAAAAATTTCAGATTCCTGCCCCAAAATCTGACAGCAAGCTCTTCAATGAAAAAGAATTTAATCAACAAAATTTCTTAAATACACAACAATGTGTTCCTGACTACCCTTGTTCTTGGAAATGAGTGAACTGCTTTGGCAGAAATTGCCAAAACTTGAGCCTGAGTCAGACACCTGGCGTGTAAAATTTCAGATGCTGGTTACGTTTTGGCAAAATTCTAAGCAGTTAAAAACAGGTCCTAATAATGAGAAGCAACAGGCAACCTTAATAATATACAGACATATCTAAAATACAAAAGTATTTCCCAATCTGGCTCAATGCAGCACACATTTCTGACACACCGCCATAACTGCTTCTTTATCTTTTCTACTGTTTTTCTTGGCTTAAATATTACAAATGTTTGACTTCAGTGTCACATAAAGAGAATTTAATTGTTATGCAATTTGATAACAAAAAGTGTTTGGCAAGGGCAGTGTAGCAAGTTAAGTCCTATTGGGAGTAGCAGTAAATTGCAATTATCCTTGGAAAAATACCAAGCCTACAGGCTTAGAAGAAAAAAATATATATACAGAATTTAAGCAAAAGAGTTAAGACCTTCGATAAAATTATTACATTAAGGACCAGAACATGCCAGGCACTTTGCTGATTTTGGGGGAAGCTTACACAGGGTGTTTGCTCAAGAAGCTGGGAGTATCTGTACACCATTCTGAGCTTTCTGTCTGTAGTATCTGACAATCCTGCAATTACTTCACCTAATGACAATCACCTTTGCTACAACTACCATGCAAAAATCTCTGCTTTAAAGGTATTATTAGGTAAGGAAGTTTCTGGATCACTGAGAGCGGTTGCCTGCACATAAAGATTTTAAGGAAAAATAAGAATGAACAAATTTGTATTTGTAGGACTGAGGCTTATTAAATTACAGCTGTTCCGAAGAAAATTTGGGGTATAAGGTAAGAAGTCCTGCAAGGTGCCAACTTGATGGGAATGGAAAATGCATCTTCTTTCTTATGCTGTGCCAAGTTGGTGAAACTGGAATGTGTTTTGAATAAAAAAGAGAGGAGACCGGTATTTATAATAGATAGGACGTTACGAGAAGTATACTGTTTTGATTTTAGAGTCCTGGTACAAGGTTAGGTGAAAAAGTGATTTAATGTCATTATCATGCAAAGGCTAACAAAGAGATGCTAGCTATCAGCTATGCTGGCTTGTATATGCCAAAAATAAATTATTCAAGAACCTGTAAATTAGTTTGGATGTAGAAAGGGCTCTAACGAACTATCTTAAGGAATTGTTCCCTACTGGGCACAAGGTAACCCAATGCATACACCCTGATTCTGGCATGCTGGTATAATAATCTCATACTGGCTAAGTCAGAGAGTACCTATCTGCCCATTGAAATAACTTGGACTTTTTGTAATACACATAATGAATTAGTATTCTCTTTGGTTTATGCAAACACACTTTAACAATACATTTAGTAACTGTGTCTGTAGCTGTTGAGAGGGGAAAGCCTAATAAATCCAGTATGATAATAACTGAAAGAATTAAAATAATTAGAACTTTACTGAGCAGCTACAGGATTTGTGTCTGACTAACAGCCTAATTATAGCCCCAGCACATCAGAAGAATCTCTCCTTACGAATCTGAGTTAGGCAGAGTAAGCAATTACAGAGCTGCAACAACTGAGACACAGAAAAACAATTCAGACATTCTATTACTTCCAAACAAGATCTCAAATAGCCACTACTTTCAATACATGCATTAAAACGTAGAAATGAAAGAAGATGAAATGGTATGTGTGTTTATAGCTATTTTATAAAATGAACTTTGCAACTCTAGGATGTCCATGAGACTAAAATCTGCTAATTCTGGTTTGTGGCCCATTGCAAATGACTTTTTTTGAATTAGGTTACAAACGAACACGGTATTAGAAATAAAATGAGGCACTTCTTGTTTACTGATGTGACAAATGTAATTCAAAATTTAATTACTATTGATGCATCTCAAAATACAAGCATATTTTATAAATACCTGTCTTTATACTATGAAATCCCTCTGCAGCATTCTGATCAAATACATCTGCTATACCACTTACATGGCATTTTACAGCAACCAATCCCAACAAAATCCCTCTGAGGAAGATCAGCACCAGCTTAATTCCACAGAGAAGATACAGAGTACAACAAGATGGTGGGCATATGAACACCGCCTGTGAAGAGCCAATAGCAGGCTGACAACCAACGTGATTTATCAGCCTTCCTCTCTAGCTGATGCATACACTTACCTGGGTATGGGGCACGCACAGGGATTGTTGAGCAACCTTCAGAAGAAGGTCTGGACTACAGGGTGGCCATAAAGCTATGGGGTGGGAGGAAAAGCAGTCCTCTGCATCAGCCATATAGCTGTGCTACTGAAATTTTTCAACATCTTCTCCACATTGCTAGCACCATAGGATGGATGTACATGAGCTGCTAGCTGACCCTTCTCCCTGTCTCATATTCTGTCTCATATTTTCAAGACCGGAAAGTATAGGCTTTCTCTGACCTAGGTTAAGAGACAATATAAGAGATAATTCTACCACTGGAGTGATAGAATTATATAGTAAGCAAAGACTGTGTGTGAAAGGAAAGAAAAGTCAGAATTTTGAAGCTGAATGTAACCCTCCTAACAGGTTGGCTGCAAGGCAGCCAGAGAAAGAACATCAGATTATGCTTCTAGAGATCATTACAATGCAAACCATTGACACATGGCATCTTTTTAAGGGAATACCTTTTTCTTAGACTGAAACAGGACCATGGGAAAAGGACCAGACCTGTGTGTGCAAAACTTAGGGTAGGCCTAACCAACAAAGTACATATTTGCCAGAATCTGTTACATATTCAGTCAGCAGTAGTGTGACGCAAAGGAGAACATGTCACCAAAAAACTGTTCTACCTTGAAAAAAAAAAGGTACTTACGTATCTCCAGACTTGCGGTAATTTTCTGGACATTCCAAAGACAGACACCGAAAGCCCCCCTGGATGTTAAAGCAGGTCTCATTGAAAGAACAGTTGTGGGTTTCTGCAACACACTCATCAATATCTGCCAAATGGAAAAAGGTGAGTGGGTTAAACACATGCCTTCCCTCTATTTGCAGGTGCCAGATGATGAAAATGTCATATAAGGTACTACAGAATATGAGGTGTAATTAAACATTATTACAGGACTGGATAAGGATGGTAGGAGAACAAAAAAGAAGAAAACTAACCCAACAGGCAAGAACAGGAAAAGGAAGAGCAGCAGTGCCACTAAGTGGACAAAACCTAAATATTTGCTGAAATGTCTACAGCATGATGGTTATTTCCTTTTAACAGTTAAACTAATTCATATCATTTCACAGTGGGAATCTTCATCTTCACTGAGTTTGTTAGAACTCTTTAATAATGTTATAAAAACATTTCTGCATTCTGTAGGTTACAAGATAAATTTCTATTGGATCCTGTTCATTTATTATAAAATACTGGTCTCTCCAGATTTCAAGCTGATATTGACTGCTTTACCTATAATGCTGCAGGAAAGGCATATTTTTAAACATAAAACCTTTTTAGAACTTTTCAGAAGCCCACAATCCAGTTAAGTCTCCCTGCAGCTACTGAACTTACCTTGGCAGTTGCGTGCATTGGGTGCCAACCTGTAACCGGTGGAGGGACAAGTACATTGAAAGCTCCCAGGAATATTAATACATCGAAAGGAACAGATATGACCTCCAGTAGGTAAAGCACATTCATCAATATCTGCAAGAAGAAAACACCACTAAGTTACTATGTCTGCATGACTTTCAACCAAGTGCACAGGTACGGTGTTCATTATGTGAGGTTCAAACATTATTTCATGATTCTAATTGGTGGGCAAGGAAAACAATCATCAGATAGGGGTGACTCTAGTCAATAAAGGCTGTCAGGAATAAACGGAGGTGTGAAGAAAATTTACTGAAAATGCCTAAGAGACTGTCTGATTTTGTTTTACAGATGTGTAATAACACTGTAAATGTAGTGATATGTTATTGTAGTACTTTACTAAAGGGAGAGAGAGGAATAGTATTATCCCTTTTTTTATAAAAAGGAAATTGAGATGAGATGTTTTGCCCAACATCTTACTGTCTAGTAAGTCCTAGAGATCTAAGCTGAATTTCAAGATCTTGTCCACTGGGTCACACCCACATCCTCCTATTATTTGATCAAAGCCTACTTACACATTAGTTCAGAACCAACCACAAAAAGAGGACATATAAAATACTGTGTAGAAACATTATATGTTATGTATGTAACACACAAACATGTTTGTATCTTTACTTGCTGAAGACGAGAAATTCAGTTAGTTGCTCAGAAAAAAAAAAAACAAACACATTTCTGGTAAATTAGAAAAGTATGTGAAGTTACAATTCAGTGTAAACAACAAAACTGACACCAAGCAAGTAGATATATTTCTTGACTAAGACGTGCGTGGGAGACCTTCATTAACTACAGTTTCATAGTTTCAGAGGAAAATACCAAGCAGAATCAAATATTAAAATGCAACAATAAAGAGTATATTGAGCTGCTTATGTATGTTGTGGTGTGAAAAGAAAATGCTCACTCATCGTTTATCTACAAAGACAGTTCTTACCTTCACATGAAATCCCATCTATGTCACTAAGTTGAAAGCCACGGCGGCAGTAACACTGATAGGAGCCATACACGTTGGCACATTCTTGACTACAGGGGCTGCTCTCACACTCATTTAAATCTGAAACGCAAAATTATACATCTGAAACCCAAATTTCTTGCTATATTCATCACTCCTGTTGCAGGACTGAGGCAAAAGTTTGAGACACAATGTAAAGAAAAAATTAAAACAGGACGGTTTGCATGTCACTGAGTAAGCTGGAAATAATGGGCTTCCGGTGTATTATTCTCAACAGGGTCTGGCACTATAGGTTACCATGTGCTATCATTTCCCACTGTCCTTCCAGGTGAAGGTGTGAGACTTGGAGGAAATCATTAGGACCACACTTGCATCTTTATAGCTGGGTATCAGCAAAGCTGGTTGTAAAGGT
>VXAL01005091.1:13464-41416 GCA_013399475.1 Chauna torquata | reverse complement strand
AATCTTTTATAATTTGCAACATAAAATACCTGGTTCCTTTTTAGGAGCATCATCGCTGACAGACACATCAGTGCCTTCTTGACCCTTCACACAACAAGCTCTGAAGACAATTCCACATTGGTATCCTGTCTTCAGGTTGGGTTCACAACTCTGTCCTTGAACTTGGGCAGTCTTTCCCAGCAAACAACAGTAACAACATTTCTGTTAAAAAAGAAAAAAAAAGTCACATCTAACCCCAAACAAATCACTGCAAGTTTTCTCAGTAGTGTCAATAGTGTTATCTCACCTTGGCAAACCGCTGCAATTTTTTCTGCAAACTCTTTAAGAACTTCTGGTACACTTAGGCTCAGATATTTTTTATCTGCAGCTGAGTTCAGTGAGCTATGGATCTGGCCTACACAGAGCCAAACCTAGTACCTAGACCTAGTTCTCATAAATACTGTGTATATGTGAATACGTGTGCACAAATACACCAACAAGGTGATGTGGAGGACCAGAATCGTCTACCTGTGTATATGGAATTACACCGCTCCCTGCATGCACACCCCAGTTTTGAACACCAGTGAACAGTGGGAACTCTTAACACCTCTTCACAACTTTTGTGTCCAGTTCATTAAACTGGGGAACAATCAATGAAGTGCATGATTCAGTTTATAATTAAACTGCCTACCCAGCTTCCCAGAAAACAATACCCTTCTCAAAACTACCAGACAAACAAGCAAGCAAACATGATTAATCCAAAGCTAGAGCTAACAGGTCACAAAGAGAAGCTATTCTGCTCTGAAGAACAGACCACATGGTCAAGCGTTATTTAAAAGCATCACAGTCCTGACATGGCTTCCAGCAAAGAAACACAACCCACACCTTCTAGACCTGCTGAACTACAGCCCAGGAATACACCACAGAAGTGAACACAGGAGATGTTTATCCTGTGGAGGTTTCCTTTAATTTTTAATTAAGCAGAGCAGATGGAACAAAAAATAACTAAACACTGAACTAAATTTCTGTAATTTGGCACTTTAAGCTTCTCACTTACTGAAAAAAAGGTAACCGTTACATTTCTTTCATTACTTTGAAACTGCCTATATTCTCAGTTTTCCCATATAGGGCATTACAAATACATTTCTCTTGCTATATGGCAGTAAAAGGTGCTTTTAAAGCCTAGAGCAGCACAAAGGTAAAATAATAAAAAATTTTTTCCTTGTTTCTTCTTTTTTTTTTTTCTTTGAAGCATTTTGAAGTCCATTCTGTATATAAGCATGCTATCTTGTACTTCTTTTATATACACAACTGAATCCTTTCCCTGCTGCAGAATGCTGTACAGCAGGAACTCTTTCCCTCCTGGCCAGTGCTGGGGTGTTCCTTTCATGCCCACCATAACATTAAGATACACGTTTTCCCTTATTAGCTACTGTTTGACTGGACAGTTCCTCACTACCCTTTTTTAACTTTGTTCTCAGACTACATCTGTGCAGAAGCAGATGCTCTGGCTTCATCACTAACATGTCTGGGATATTTCCATCTTTTCTGGATGATATCAGAAATAAAGACTTGATGATCTCTTTCAAGAATTGGCACATTTCTGAATATTTATTTTGCCTAACATTTTCCTGAGGCATTCTTCTCAAAGTTTTTAACATCTGTCTAGAATTTTGGTGGATTTCCAATTTTCACAAACAAATTAGAAGACAGAAAAGAAAACTGAGCTGAAGATTCATTGTTTGAGCTTGTGTATTTTTCATAATCAAATGTTGAGTTACTGAATACAGCTGATGCCTTGCCGAATTGTCATATTATATATACCCTGTTGGATATCCTCACTGGTTTCTACTGTTAGGCATATGAACTGACTCATATCTATTTCTTTGTATTGTCACAGAATGCTCAAATGGGGAGTTACAGAGTTTCTCTGACTTTTTTGTAGAGAGTGATCATTCATCTTGCTGTTCTTGAAGCGCTGAATAACCTCATGTTCTTTACCTCCTCCAGGCTGAGCCAGCACTTTAAAAACCTCTGTCTCCAGCTAATGTAAATCTTCAAGTACATAGCCTGCTAAGTTTTGCAATGTCCTTGAGAAACTGCATCGTAATTTAACATACTTGTATGCATTGAACCATTTGTTCAAGCCTGTATTTAACTGTGCATGATCCATCTTGATTTAACATTTTGATAATGACAATCATTTATGTTGATATACCAGAGGCAAAATGATCTAGAGATGGAACATGTCAAATGTTTTCTTAACTGATGTTTACACCAACCGGCTTTTATGGCAATTGACCCTAAAAGATTCTGTACTGGCAGTCCTAAAGCCTAAGATTTCCTGTTCAACTAAAGAAGTAAGATGGAGAAGCTGATGGATGGCCTTATACTCTCAGCACACTCAGGGCTCTGTATACCGACATACTCCTCTGCATCTCATCTGTGAACTTGGAAAGTTGCTTATTTTCCTTTTCTCTCTGTTCTTCAACTGTGGAATGGTAATAATATAGCAGACATAAGGCTGGTTTAATTGATGTTCACAGAGCACTCTGGTATTCGGAGACACAAGGCACTATGTCATTATAACTATCACCATCCTGGTAAAATTAATCTCAGTATATTCTTTTTCACACTAATTCTTTCCATGGTTCTTAGCCTATCCTGAAAGACTTTTATCTTTACTTTGGAATGCAGTCTAGACTCTGTATTAGTTCCGTTTTTGATGGGTTAGCAGCCATTTTCCAAAGGCTGCCAGCTGCCTGGCGGCATATTATGATGAGCATTCACCCATTTGGTGGAACCACTGCTGCCTTCATGGATGGTACTACTTAAGTACCAAGTGGTTATTACACACTTTCACTGCCTCCAAATCTTTGCTTCTTAAGTGATCCTGATAATAATCTCAAACCTTTTTCCTTTGCCTCTCCCCTGTTATTAGCAAAAGTCCATGCAGCATCAAAGCCATGCCTTGATCTTCATGTTTGGATTGGACCAAATGACCTCCAGAGGTCCCTTATAACCTTAACCTTTCTGTGATTCTGTGATAGAAAGCTCTGTGTCCCACCTCCAGTCCACTGATCTCTTCACTGCTCTTATATCTTGCCTTTTCACAGAAAGGAATAAAGATGGGAGCACAAGCACATACTGCAATGTCATATAGTTGTTCAAAAAATAGGTATTTACTGTACTGTTCTGATAAGTGGGATTGATTGCCTTGAGTGAAAAATCACTGGTGTCTAACAAAATGAAAATGAAGTTTGTATCTATACATTTCAGTCCAGCAACAGTTACATGGAAGAAGTCTGAAGATTTATTTTTCATATGATTAGGAAGCATCTGAAATTGCTGTTGTTTATAAGCTCTCTTAATTAGTTACATTTAATACTAATTCTTTATTATTTATGTCACCATTTAAGTTACCAAAGCTTGAAGGGTAAACCATGTACTAACATTGGTTTTGTATGTCTGTCCACAAGAGGTCTCTCACTTGCTGAAATCCAGACTAACCAGTAGATGCTATGAAAAACAGACTGAAAAAAACACACATGACCCAGTTGAATTTTGCATAACTTTTGAAGGGCTGAACAAAAATTAAAACTATGTTCAGCAGGCCTAAGTAATAAAACTTTTATGATCAACTAATACATACAAACAAAATAACTTGACAAAATTAGAGAGAGAAAGCCGTATCTCGATCTTTGGAAAAAGAAAGCACGTATGACAAATTTTGGTGAAGATATCCAAGCACCTCAAAGGTAATTTCTACAAAATTCTCCCCTTTTTCAGGGCTGCACAGGTAGAAGCTTTCATAACACCATTTCTGAATCTCGTGTATCAGCAATAAATCCTGAATTTGTTTACTATGGTTTGAGGAAGATTTTAAAGGTTAACGACTAATTTTGCATTTATTTTTTCAAGGCAAGAAAAGCTATAATTCCAAAAAACTGAAGCAGTAGAATTATACCCATCATTACCTATACCTACAGCCTGTAAGTGTAAAAACCGAGTCAATTGTTTTCATAATATGGTCTTTTTATCTTCTTTTCAATTGTAAGTTTTGGATTCAAAAGAAAATTAGCTGTCTCACTTGCTCCATTAATCCTCATAAATGAAATACTAAACCACTTTTTCTGCTTCCTTGAAAGAAACAAAGAAGATCCAAAAGATTTCGTGTGCCAAGCTAAACTAAAATGGACCAACCTAAGCAAAATGATATCCAAGCCCATGTGAGATGGGCTTGATGTGAATGTCAAAGTTTGTTTACCACAGCAGGGCATAATTGCCAAATATACCGTAT
Organism: Chauna torquata; assembly: GCA_013399475.1. Lineage (NCBI taxonomy): Eukaryota > Metazoa > Chordata > Aves > Anseriformes > Anhimidae > Chauna > Chauna torquata. Next base: position 37,137 of record VXAL01005091.1, on the reverse strand, counting down.
GCCTCCAGGTCATCAATGCGAAATGTTATCAGGAAAAGAAATGATAAATTGTTCACTGATACTGGATCATAAATCATCTATGTCCATCATAGATCAAAGAGATTATTTATAATAATACTACTACAGCTACCTATGTTTATTTAAGTGTTGGATATTCCTATTAGAATGTAGTGGAGCAGAACGTGGCTCAGAAAGGTTAAATAGCGCTGACAATGTTTATACTAGTAAATTAAACAAGGACAGAACATGGGCTCAAGTATTATCCTGCAGTCATCTCTACTGTTTAAATAACAGAAAGCTCTAATGGTCACTAACATCCTCTTAGACAACACTGAAGCATATTTTGGGGTTAGCACAGGCCAGAGAGTGTTCCAAACAGCCCTCGTGCATGTGTTTTGCAGGGAAAAGATACCAGTTACATGACACGAGCTATGCTGAGTCATTTATTCTCAGGGCTAGAGATCAAGGCCCGGTCCATTTTATTTAATAATACAGCTGTCACCATAAAAACCTGCCATCTTTGAGGAAGTCTGGCTGTTTCCATCACTAACTCTTCTTCTTCATGCTGACAAGCCCACATATAGAAACACCAATCCATTGATGGGCAAGTGTGTTTCCTTGAACAGTTGTATTCTGTTTTAGAGTTGTGCCTTGGCATGCATTTAAAATAGTGCTGCTATTATAAATATGTCTGTAGTAGCAAGCACTTGAATCAGCAGAGTACTTGCCATCACAGTCCTTGTTCATCCGTTCCTAGCCCCTCGGCATACTGACACAGAGGGCTAAATATTTTCTTCATAACATATCCAAATCGGGCAACAGACTTCCGAAGAGTACAAGAAATGTCCATGCCAGGACCAGGGTGTATCCTGCACATGGTCAAAAAGTGAGAGACGTCCGCTCTGTGGTTCCATCATCCCATGCTCCACCACGGAGAAAAAATCATGCTGCACATGCAAACAAGTTTGTGGCAACCCAACATCAGCCTCACCAGATGTGTTACCTTTCTTCTACTCACAGTGAGGACGTGAATTATTTCACAGCCCCAGTAGGGTCTTCCTGCCAGAAATACGATCAACCTGGCATTTTAGAGAGCAATGCAATCTGCGAGTCAGATGTGCCTGCCATCCTCTATATAGCAGATTTTTTTTTTTTTTTAAACTGTGTACCAAAACATTCAGCATCTTTGAGCGGTGGGAAGAAGTAAAATCACTCTCATGTCTTCATCACCACTGAAAGAAATCCGTAACAGGACCAGAACTGTCCATGACTGGGTCATGGTCAAGGCCATGATCTTACTGGTGGAACTTTCTTCCAAAAACACTCTGCATAGTGGTAAGACTATGCTCATTTTCAAGAAAGGAGAGATAAGGACAATAATAAAGGTGGAGGGCAGGGCACGGACTAACTTAAGATGCCACTGACGGGCATTTTTATTCTAATATCAAATGCTGTTATTGCAAGCTTACAGATGTCTCAAATTGTAAATCAAAGTCATGTTAACTAAGGACACACACACTAATTGGAATTGTAAGTACATTGTGGGGATTAACTTCAGTCCTACCCCTTTGGACCACCAATACTGAAAACCACTGAGTTTGTCCTTAGGCCATGAAGCTCTAATGAAAGCTAAAGTCTGAAACGAGACTGAGTTTCTCACCCATCCCTTCCTACATTGTGTTGATGCATTCTCTTCATGTAAAAGTAGTTTCCTAGCCAATTACCCATTTGAGACTTTCCACCCTTTTTGCATTTACCATCTGTCTTTGCTAAAATGTAATGAAACAGACGGCTTCACTCAAAGAGACACTGTTCTCTCAAAGAAATACAAAGCAGACAGTCTCAACAGATACAACAGGCGTAGGCAGGGAAGAACTGTACATGTGCATCAGGACAGAGTACAGTGACCTTCAGGGTCAACCCTTAATATTAATCTGGACAGTCAATGCCATTTCTTAACAGATGAACAGGAGTAGCTTTGATATCTCACCTTAAAGTACTCAGCTTCACAGGTGGAATTTTCACCAATATGTGAGTCACACTCCTCACGCACGTTGGCAAATTCAATCCCATCTGAACAGTAGTGCTCCTCCAACTTGTTGCGGCAGCACTGTACCTGAGTCATGCTGACAAATGGATAGAAGCAACGGGAAAAGAATGTCATAAATAGGTCAAGAACAGATAATGCAGCAAGTTTTGACAATTAGCACTTGTACTAGTCTCAGATAAAGAGGTTCCTGTGGACATGCATTTTAGATACACAGTAAAAATATTCTTCAGGTGCGGACAGAATGCCTTGGTGACATGTTTAATACAGTTAGGGTGATGTGTTTAATGCAGTTAAACTCTGTCTACCTTGCAGTCTCTCACAATAAATTTTGAAGTAAATGGATAACTTCAACTGCATTTGCCACAGGGCTCTATGTCTCTACGACGCTGCATTCTTGTAAGCTTTATCACAGCTGGTGGCTGAACAGAGGATGGTTAAGAACTCAATCAGTGCTCCTACTAATGGAAAGGAGAAGTGAGGCCCTGGATGTTGTGAGAGCCTGCAATCCTAAGGCCAGTCTACCCCAGCATCTGCTGCCCCTTGCTTAAACACACTGAAGGAAGCTCACACACATTGGAAGTACAGCACATTGAAGGAAGCTCAGAGTGTTGCTCCATGGAAGAACTGGACATATGTGGAGAATTGAAGATATCAAGGAAAGTCACAGTGAGAACCAGTGTGTATTGCAAGAAAGGAGTGAAGACAGAAAACGGAGCAGAAAACTCAGCTTTGTTAGTTCCACAGCTCATAAAATCATTTTATTTTATCTCGGTTTCAGTGAATGAATTGAAAACAGTATCTCCAACTCCTTCCTGTGGAAAAAATCTGAGCAAGGAGGCTTTAAGCTCCTCCACTCCTGTCACTACTCCCACTCAAAGAGATGTCTCCCCTCTCTCCACTTTTTTCTTATGTGCAACTGTGTTTTGTTGGCTAGCGTTGTAGGTGGATCTTGCAGCTTAAAATTCTTTCACCACTACCTCCTGTAAGAGACGCTGGGGAACAGGAGAAAATGTTAAAGAAGAGAAACAAATCAGATTACACATACAAGGATATAAGCATCTATCCTTGTGTATGTATCCATACACACGATACACATACCCTTGTGTATGTATCCTTATCAGTTTCTGATAATGCTGTGTCACTGAGAATGAAGTTCCATGAGTTGCTAGGAGGAAAGGAAACTATCCAAAAGGTAATCAAAGCTAATAAGTTCTATTTCTAGTACAACAGAGGCACTTAAAAGGCATGCCCAGCTATGTCAGAGCTCTATAAGAAATATACAGAAGGACCCTTATAAAAGCACTTTTACACCCATTGGCATGGGAAACCTTACACATCTTACAGACCAACAACAATGAATACTTTCTCTTCACTGTTAACAATATCCACCATCCTTTTTTCCCCCTCAACTCTAGTTACTTCAACTTATCAGTAAAATCTTTTCAAGGGTTACTAGAAATACGTAAGATTATGTAAAGATATTCAGCAAGCCAATACTCTTTACTCTCAAAAATTCTTTATTCACACTGTTGGAAATTTTGGAGTATAAGGAAGAGCATTTCGCCGCACCACTGAACTGCAGGCTTCTCCTATTGTCATGCAATAGAAATGGATTCCCATAAATCACCCCTGGAGTCGCTTCCCTGCTCTCGATGACCATCGCACGAGCGTTCAGCTCCCATGCGGTGTAAGTGAGTCTCTCCACTCTGCAGCCAAGCCATCCAGTCCAGCCCAGTAAAAGCAGCGGACACACAGGGCTCAGATTCTGCTTTTCTGTGCATACTGGCGAGGTGAGAATGTTAAGCTACATTCCTGAAGATTCCCGATTCTTATTTAGTGGATTTTGTAATGGTCTGACTGTGCAGTTCTCACTTGGAACTATGGCATTTCAATGCATAGGAACAAAAACTAGGCTAAGTTCATGAACAAATTATTCAAAAATAGACTCTAAAGTCATAGCTAGAAGTTATGCCCAGGACAGTAACTTTATTTGGCAGAATATATGAAGTTTTTGATATTTGATTTAGTTCCATTTTGGAAGAATATGTAGCTTTTTTGTTGCTGAGATTCCCTCTGAAGCAGAATTTCCATTCCCTGCCCAGCTCTGGGGTGGTCTGCCTGTCAGGACTCTGGAAGCCTGTAAAACCTGAACTTCAAGCCCAAGAGTGTGGGAGCTGAACCTTTCCAGCTTCTTTAGTCCTCCAAGCCCTGTTAGGAGCTAGGGATGTTAGGACAAAAACAAATAAACAAACAGCAGCAGTTTTTCAGTAGATCTGTTTGATTTCCAGTTTTTTTTTTTTTCAAACACAAGTTGCCTCTTTGAAATCCCTGACAAATTCGCAATTCCAACCAAAACAAATAAGTTTCTCAAAATGTTTCCCACAGCTGTATGCATGTCATGTGGCCCACCCCAACTGTAACAAGGAATTAAACACCAATTGAATGGAAATATTAGATTAAAATACCATTTGTTCATTCTCAGAACAACAACAATAAAATCACACTTCATTGCCCAAATCCTACAGTGAAGTTGCATTGGTAGCAAATATTGCTTGAGACTGTAAACACTTGTGTGACTATAACAGAGGCAGAAATCCTTGAAAGATGGCAGAGAAAAATGCTACAAAAATCTGCACAGTACTGGTCTTACAGTTGTAAATTAGCCCGCCCAGCTGACCACCCTTTTCCCTTTCCACACTGGCTCCCATGCTGATGGTCTCTATGGTATGTCACCAGAAGCAATTTAGACTCCAAGACTTTTGAGATGAAGATTCTCTCTCCCTACCTTTGCTAAGTTATATGTCCCCCTAGGTTAGACCCTAATATAACCCATACTCACTTTCTACTTCACAGCAGAGTAAAGGAGCCATCTCTAATGGCTAATAGGACATCAAGATTTGTCTGTTTGTATAAAACCTTTTAACTCCTCCTGTGTAATTTCTCTAAAATAAAAAAAGAAATGAAAGAAGTACTTTCCTGGTTTTTTTTGTTTTTTGTTTTGTTTTGTTTTTAATTACTCCTAGCAATTAAAAAAGCCGAAGGCTACTTCTTCCTCATCTGCCATATTCTGATTATCAATTAAAACAGTGTAACAGAACTTTACTGAACTAAATACTTATAATACAATACAATATTTACAACATGGCTGAAATCTTACTAGGATGAAAAACGGTAAATATGGGATATCTAGAAGCAGGTAGCCTCATAACTGACACCCACTCAGGAAATTTCAGCTAAAATTATGCATTTTCTGGTCTCCGAAAGATGGATTTTATTCATGGCTCACTAATAGACAGAAATCATTCAGAACTTTAAAAAAATACTTACTCTTTGTTGCAGATATTCATTTAAAATTCAAGTTATTTCATTACTATGTAATTTGATTATAAGTCAAGTTAAGAAATCATATTTTATATTCTAACTTTTACTTTCTGTTAAAATGTATCAAATTTTACTGATTTTCATGGGAATATATCTCCAGCTGAAAGCTACATGTCCATTTACCTCCACAAACCTTTCATCTTTATTTTCCTTCCCAGAGGGTGCACTCCTAAACCAGCACAGATTTCCTAATCACCTATTTTTCCTTTTATTTCTATAAAAACATTAAAACTTAACTTTGCTCTGAAAACAATTTCTTTGTTTGTTGTCACCCTAGTTTAGACAACAAAACCCCTTCATTATCCTCTGCCTCTCTCCTGCTTATTAGCCTGTCTTCAAACTACGTAGGTGCTATTCTTGTGCACAATGGAAGGCCTTTGATAAAAGATATTGAAAGTAAACTAAACTAATCTAAAAAGGGAAAGCAAAATAATTCTGGAGTGGAATCAAAGACAAGCTGAGTTTTCCATCCTTGGTCCTTTCAGTTCAAAGTTTAACATGAAACACAAGTGAGTTGAGGAAAATTAAGACCCAGTATTATAACTGATACAATACGGCAAGTGAAAATAGTAAGGAGTGCCACTACAATTAAAATACGTATATTTAATCATATGTTGTAAATTAGTAAGGGACTCGAGTAAAAATCAGTGATTTAATAAACCTCAAAGTTAATCTGCTGCAATCCATATCTAAAATGTAGTTTACTTAATGAAAGTTTTCTTGAAGGAAAGAGGTAGTTATATTGGTTATATAATATAAATTTGGTTATATATATATAAAAGTTATATTGGTGCCATATATTATGTAGAGAAACAATACTGTTAACTTTGTGGAAGAGAAGGGACTGAGTTTGACTTTATTCATGACGTGAAGTAAGTAAGTCATTCTAAATGAGTGGCAATAAAACCCTGACAACATAGCACAGTGTTCTTCTGTCCCTCTGACTGTGAAGACAAAAATTCCTAGTGTGTGAGGCACACTTAGCAAGCTACAGAGAAGAGAGAATAATTAATAAAGACAATTTATCCAAAAATAACTTTAAAGAGCTTTTACAGACACAAAACTGTCATAACTTTGATGTCCAAAGTCTCAGGCTCTTCCAGGCATACAATGGCATAAATCAATAAATGTCTATCAGCAGTTAAGTATCTGGTGCCTGTCACTCCCAATGCTCTTGTCTTATTACTTCCTTGTGTTCCCATCTGAGTCCGTATCCAAGTGCTGCCACTTGCCTCTGCTTGGGAACATGAATCACCTTTTTGTTCTGTTTTTGCACAGCACCTAGCAGAGTGCTGTGTACCTTCTTCTTCTTTTATGCATTCTTGCAACCCTAATAATGAATTATGTTATTCCAAATGTATTCCAAAAAGACTTTACGCAATGCTAAAAGCATACAATTCTCATATGGAGATATGCTATTTCTGGCCTAGGAATTAAGTTCACTTGCTAAGAGCTCTGGACAGGGGAAACTCTACTTTTTGAAAGGAAGAAGATTTATTGGGCAGGTTGAGTTCCAAAAATAAATGACAGCTGTTTCCAGCTGCTGTGAGTTTGACCACATCACAAGAAAATGGATGAATAGGCAAAAAGCTGCTGTTAGGACAGCCAGATATATCATTCATTAAAACCCTACACTCACATCTTCTGAGTCATGAAGGCATATAGAAAAATACTGTTATTTTCCAGAGTGATAATACAATGAGCTATATTCATTTGTGGAACAAGCAACCACAATAAAAGATTGCAGACAAGACTGGACATTAAGCCAGGAGCCTTATTTCAGCTTAAATGCAACTGAGTAACTGTAGCCAAATAGATCTCATGAATTCATGTGAACTTCAGACTAAGGGCTGGCTCACCTTTGGTGTAGGACAAGAAAGCGAATACATTTGCAGTCCGAACAGTCCCATATTCACTGAGTGATGCTCACATAGATGTCAAGTCCCTCAATAACCACAAGAGACGTTGGGGGATGGATCCTAAAGAGACACTGAAATCCAGAACTGTCCGCTTGTTTCTAGGAAGCGCAGCAGATACTAGAATGGCAGTGCTTGCGTGGAAACCCTTCCTGATTCCTATGAATGTGTTTTAAACGGTTGGAAAAAGGCCAAGTGGGTGCACTTAAATTCAGTAAGGCAGCTTATTCCTCATACAAACAAAAGAAAGGGTGATTAGAAAAGCAAAAGAAACTCTAGGAGTGGGTTTGCTCTGAGGGAAGGACTGAATCTGAGATGCCATTATGTTATTACTATTCTAAGCAAAGTATTCAAAAACAGCATGTAAAGTCTTCTAAAACACGTTGGGAAAAGTACTCACATCCGATCTGTTCTGTGTTGCATGGTCTTTGCAATGTAGCTATGCAAAATCACTTTTACTTTAGTAACTTCATCTCCTCATTTCAGAGTGTATTTTTCCTTTGCATTCAACTGGCAACCTTGTGAACCCAAGCTCAAACATTGTGCTGGTTTGCACCTGCAGGGCAAACCAAGCACCCTCTGGCATAATGTATTAGAGGATTCTACACCCAAGAGGCCAAGGTTTTTTAAACTGTTTTTTATTAGACTGTTTGTCTAACACCATGCTGCACTAGATAGTCAGAAGACCCCAGCTGTGGTTTAAACAACCAAATAAATGACAGACGTCAGACATCCTGGCCCCCTGCAGCTCTTGTTGTGTAGGTGTCTAAATAGGAATCAAGCTTTGAAATCTGAAGCTTTTTTGAAATCTGTAACAAATAAGGCATCCTGTGCCATATTCTCCCCTGCCTAGTCCTCAGCAGATGTAATGAATCTGGTTTTGGTTTTGCTCACATCTCTGTGCAACAGGAATGAATGTGCAAAATCAGTGTTGTTAACCAAGTGTGCTTGCAAAGGGAATTGTGCTCCTTCACTGTTCATTCTGGATCCAATTACACCAGTAATTAGGAGTAGAATTTGGCTTGTACTTTTGCATCTGAAATAGCATCATAAAGTGATTCTGCTGTATCTTCCACAGATATACCAGTATGCAACCATAACTGGAGTAAAATAATATTGCCATTAAAGAAAGTAGTCAGAGGTGCCAATTTTACTTAGTCACTTTTTAGCATGGAGCCAAGCTTCAGGGGGAGCTGTGTTTATTTATGCTACAGTCATGAATAGATGCAACTGAATTTATCCACTTCCATTTCTGTCAACTGAGTGCTCACGCCTCTCACAGAATACGCAATACCAATTATGCACAAAAGTTAGATGAAGTATTAATAAGCTTTTTTCAGTTTTCCTGTGAAGTTCTAAAGACTCCCTAAAATGGCGATCTTTGAAAGAATAAATTACATTTACAGCAGAATCACAACTCACATTGATCAAATGATCATTAAAACATAAAGATTCTTGCTCCCAGATTGTTCAATAAACTCGGTTTCCTGTTTTTCCCACCTGTTTTGTCTGTAACTCTTCTGACTCTTCAAGTATTTCCTAAACTGGGATTTAAGCCCTATCTGTCAATTCTTCTGCGTAAGAGACTGCTTTCAATGCCAATACAAATTGCCAAAGTCAGAAAACATGAACAGATTTGACTGCAAGACACATTCTTTCCGTAATAAAGATCAATCCAACACTTCTGCAATTACCAAGATTAAATCACTTTGCAATCCACATGAGAAGATAGAGGTGGGCAATGAAATGCATTTTAAATGTAGAAATATAAAGTCCTCTGGGAAATTGCCCCTCAAACTACCAACCACAAATTGTTAGCTCCACAAATTAAATGTAACAAGTGTATTTAATGGCAAAAATAACACAAACTATCATTGAGAGAAAAAACATGAATGTCTTTAGTCATATAAGAGATTCAGTATAACCAAAATACTACTGTGCAACTAATTTTAACCTTTAACTTCATTATTTCAATTGCTAGATAGCACAAAAGAAACTAGTATCATATTAAATTTCATTGAATTAAGAAATCTATTTATTAACTAAAGGTTACTGTTCTATACAGTCAAATACATTTGACAGAGAAAGAATGCTGTAAGTAACTAGCAATCTCATGACTTAAGCTTTAAGCTCCCCATCCAGAAACAGAACTTAGAAGAACTGCAGATAATTATCCGTGTGGCACCACACAGAAGAAGCAGTTTTAAAAGGCTGTTTCACATACATACACATATATATGTATGCAATCTATATATTATTCATGTACATGATCTGCTGTGTTTCTTGAAAAACTTTTACTCAAGAATGTGGACCTGGGCTAGATTTTCATCAGTATAAACCAAAGACGCTCTGCTGACATTAGTAAAGCCATGCTGAGATATACTGACTGTAGGCAGAGTCCAAGCCCTGGGAGCAGAGTACAGTGGAAAACCTTCTAACTAAAAGACACAGTACACATCAAACAAGTTGGAGCTGGGTGACTCTGCACAATACCAACAGCAGAAATTTAAAGGACTTAATGGAAGTAAATTCAGTCCTCAGGTTTCTCCAAGGTTAGACATGGATTTCAAAAACTTAGGTTTAAGAGCTAGATGGTTCATCTTATAATCAGCTTTCACACCTGCCATTCCCATGGCTTTGCATGAAAATAAAAAGCATAGTATAATATATATAATAAATAACTATATACCTGCATTCTTTGGACTCGGAAATTAATGGTAGAGAAGTACATATTCTGTTTTTGTTTGCCCATTCAATGCCCTTGTCACAGCATTCTTCCATTGAAAGATCTGCAGAAGTAAGGAAAGAAAGAAAAACACAACAATATATTTAATACAACCTTAGTAAATGGCATTGCATCTGCCAGTTAAAAGAAAGAGAGACGGTTCATTTTCCCCTCCCTCATCTACACAGAATAGTGCACCCATCTACAAAGGCAGCCATGGCCAAATGAGGCATCCGTTAACACCTTGCCATTAGCCCAAGTGCTCAAGGTACTCCTTCATCGGTAAAGCAAACTGCAGTTTCCCTTATCCTTCCAAATAAGGACAGAGACCAAGGACTGATACTCCAGCAGAAAACAGTTCAGAGTCATGCACAATAACGGGTTATGTCCGATTGCACTCCTTTATTTTCAAAGGTGGCAGTAGCAATAAGGAACCTTCAAAATCCTGAAGAATACAGGATAAATCAATAACTGACTGATATGAAAGACATATGAATCTCATTATAAGTTAATTTACAGAACTATTTTTTCCTGAGGTTATTATCCAATTAATTTGTTTCACTCAAAAGTATGTCTGTAAATGCAGAAGTATTGTACAGAGCAACAGAAAGGTATATAGTATTTTGATCACTTAACATATGAAAGAAAAATTATATAGATACCAATTGATACCAACCCTGAAACTCAGAGGAAAAGCATACTTAAGATAATTATTTGTGCAGAGTATGATTTTTGCAGAAATCTCTAATTGAAGAAAACTAAGTACTGTTAATGAACTGACAATCACTACAGGTTTGCTCCATATTCCAAGTGCAAAAGTTCACTGCACAGCAGGTGTATCAGAACTTGGAATAAAACGTGAGTCACATTTTCCTATTAATTATCTTGCAGTCCAGACACTGAACAGCTCCTTGTATAACAAATACGCAATCTTTGTTTCATATGTTTTTGACTGATTGACCTTATGGGTTGCACCCAAGAGTCCTAAGGGAGCTGGCCAATGTCATTGTGAGGCTACTGTTGATTATTTTTGAGAGGCCATGGTGACTGAAAAAAGTTCCTGAAGAAGAGGAGAACAAATGTCCCTCCTGTCTTCAAAAAGGGCAAGAGAGAACATCTGGTAAACTACACGTCTCTGTCAGCATCATCTCACTGTCTGGGAAGATGATGGAGAAAATCCTCCTGGAAACCACTTCCGAACACAAGGACAAGGTGATTGGAAGAGGTTAGCTTGGATTTATGAAGGGGAAAATCATGCTTACTTAACCTCTGAGCCTTCTACAATGAGGTGATTAGACTGGTGGATGAGGGGAGAGCAGTGGATGCTGTTTACCTTGACTTCACTAAGTCTTCTGACGCTGTCTCCCATAATATCCTCACAGACAAAGTGACAGTGGACAGGTTAGGTAAGTGGACAGCGAGGTGGACTGAAAACTGGCTGAACAGCCAGGCACTGAGTGTTGCGGTCAGTGGCACAAAGTCCAGCTAGCGGCAAGTCACTAGTGGTGGACCTCAGTGTTCAATACTGGTTCCAGTACTGTTTAACATCTTCATTAATGACCTGGACACTAGGACAGAACGCAGCTTCAGCAAGTCCACGGATGACAGAAAACTGGGAGGAGGGGCTGATGCACCAGACAGTTGTGCTGCCTTCCAGAGGGACCTCAACAGGCTGAAGAACTGGGTGGGGAGCAACTTCATGAAATTCAACAAAGGGAAATGCAAACGACTACATCTGGAGAAGAATAACCCCCTGCACCAGTACACACTGTGGGGCTGACAAACTGGAAAGCAGCTCTGCAGAGAAGGACTTGACCATCCTGGTGGACATCAAGCTGACCATGCACCAACGACCATGACCACTAGTGCGTCTGTGGCAAAGGCAGCCAACACCATCTTGGGCTGCATTAGTCAGAGCATTGCCAGCAGGTCAAGCGAAGTGATCCTTCCCCTTTATTCAGCACTGGTGAGGCCACACCTGGAGTGCTGTGTCCAGTCCTGGGCTCCCCATTTCAAGAAGTTCAAGAGAGAAACTGACTTACTGGAGTGAGTCCAGTGCAGGGCCACCAAGATAATTAATGTACTGGAGTATCTTTTATATGTGGAGAGGCTGAGAGAGCTGGGACTGTTTGCCTGAAGAAGGCTTGGTTGGGGTGAGGGGTGTCTGATCAATGTATATAAATACCTGATGGGAGGGCATGAAGAAGTGGGAGCCTAACCCTTCTCAGCAGAGTCCAAGGACAGGACAAGAGGCAATGGGCACAAATCAAATCAAATGAAGTTCCACCTAAACACAAGAAAACCCTTCTTTACTGTGAGAGTGTTCAAACACTGGATGATCTCAAGAGGTCCCTTCCAACCTACAAGATTCTGTGACTTAATGAAAATAAGTAAGACCCTTCCATCTGTAGGTCTCAGTTCTGCACAGAGGAAGTCAAATCTCATTTAATTCTTTCTGATGGAGAAGCTGATGTGCAGAAGGATGAAGTGATTTGCCCAAATTACACAGCAAGCTGGTGGCGTAACAGGGAATATACATCAGGTAATTCCCACACATCTCTCTCCGCAGGATTATAAAATGCCTCACATGGTTCGCTCATTCTTAGTTTTGCTCCACACACGTCTAAAGGGTGCAAAATTCAATATGCAGCAGCTTTATATTCAAGACTACTCATCTTCACAAATGACTTCCTGCAGAATCTGGTAAGGGCAAGTGTCTGTCTCCTCTGGATCTCCCTATACCAGTTACAAAGCTATCATTCCCCAGGTTCTCATGCTGTCTGAGGGCTATAGCCTCCTTCCATCTGTCCAAGTATCCATCTCCTAACCTGTTGCAATTGTCAAAATAAGTGGATATATTATTTAACCTGTTCATGACCACATTTATTCTGACAGACCAGAAGACACACAACTTATATGAGTACCTCAACTGGCAGATCTTCATACTTGGAGCAGTAAAGAGCAGCTGAAAGCAATTAGAGAAGATAACCCTCCCCAGTAACACAGTTGCTTGCAGAGAACAACCTTTATTCCTGACCAGTAATAATAATCCAACAATTCAAATCAAAAAGGAAAAAAGTTAAATAAGATTTTCAGATGTATCAGTCATCTAAAGGTAAGTACCCTTAAGGCAGTTACCAGTTCTACTGTGCACAGCTCTCAATCACTGAGCATGATTCTGGCTACCCCTCTTTAGGAAAGATTACATCAAAATGGAAAATGTGTAAAGAAAGGCTAGGAAGATGGTCAGGGGAATCAAAGCCCTGTTATATGAGGAGAGGCTGGAAGAAACAGACCTTTTTAAGCCTAGATAAGTAAAGCTTGTGGAAGGATGTGGTTCCCATCAACAAATACTACAGCAGCAAACAATAATCAGAATTATGGGATCAAGTAAACCAAACATTTTTTGATATGAAAATCATTATATTTCTAAATGGAATTACATCAAATGTTAGTTTATAATAGAGCTCTGTACACAATGACCCAGGTCATCCTTATAGCCTTACTTACATTCCCAAAACACTGGTCAAAACTCTGTCATTCCGAAGTCAAGGCAATATTTCTCTTGAATTCCTCACTGTGTCCAGAATTCATGCCAGTGTCTGAAACCTAATTGTAGTTTATAATGATGCAGAGAAAATCTGTCTTGTAAATAAATATCTGCCTGTGGTAAAAGACATGCATTTGTGTCTGATCTCTTCTTTGGGAATAGGGACCCTGTCTGGTGCTCTCCGTCAGCCAGCGTACTGCTAACAAACATTTCATGCATCAAATTTCATACAATGTGTTACAAATAACTGTGTTTTTTAGTGCTGTTGTCTGCAATTAATCTTACCCGTGGTGAAAAATGATACACATCTAACTGAAGTGCAGAGCTAGCTGCAGGTTTTTGCAGGGCTTTGTACAAATGGGTCTTTATCCAAGTTCCTCCCCAGAAGGACAATCCCTGGCTCTGGACACCGATTCTTCCCTCCCAACTCTGGCAACACACCTCTACTCCAACCAAATAACTAGAATTCAAAGCAGGCCAAGCTAAGCAAGTTCGTCTGTAGGAGCTTATCCAGACAAAGAAGGATTTCGGATAGATTGTTGAGGGAGAACTGCGGTCCAGGCTCATTTTTTTTTGTGACATCACAATTCATATCCTCCAAAGATCCTGCCAAAACTCTCTTGAGAATAGAGGGAAGTGAAAAAACAAGCCGTAAAAAAAGGACTCCACCCTCATGGCCATTCTTCTAAAACATAACAATAAAAGACTGAAAAACATTTTCTCTAGCTTTGCTTCACAGTCTGCCTTTTAAAAATGGGCATTCGTGGACTAATCTCTAACCTTTCAAAATCTCTGAAAGTGCATGTCTCACACTTCAAGGTTCAACTCCTGACTGCACTGGAATTTATTCCGTCCCTTTTGGCATTAAGAGTTGTTAATGATTATTTAGCAACAGGACAGACTTATCATCTTGTAACTGTATTTTTCCAGCGTTGTGGATTGAACTGTACATGTGCATATTCATGTGGCTCCCAGTTGGAAATCTTTGGGCAAGCAGTTCATACTGAGGCCATTTGTGCCTTCTTGCATCCTCTTCAGGGGTGCAACAGCATGGGGCAGCCATGGCCTGTCCTCAGTTCTCATAACCAGAAATCCATCACACGGAGCATCTGGAAAGAAGGGGTAGTGGAAAGCAGATGGCAGAAACCACCCTGACAATATCTCAAAGAATCTCGCTTACTGCGTAGAAAGTGATGGTTCTTTTTTCTCTGAACGTAACCATGTGGCTTTTACTGCAGTTGACTGGCTTCGCGGCACCCCTCAGTGCTGGAATGCCAGTGATGATCAAATACAAATTACAGTACTGCTCTTCTGAACCTGGTGCCCCTTGAACTGTTTTGCCAAGTGCATAATGTTTCATGCAAGTCAGCCAAGAAATCTCAGGCATCTGAGAGACAAAACATTTCTGGGAAAGGCTGATGACATTGTCTGTGCTCAGATGAAATATGCACTTTTATTTGGAGGGAAGAACCCTACAGAAAAGTTGTAACATGCAGGAATCCACCGTGTGGTCCATTTTGTAAGCTTGTGAAGCAATCATTCAGCTTTTTGATATCATGAGACAGAAAGATATGAAGACAAACCCAAGAACTGTTAAGATGGTAACATTTACTTTTCATTCAGATATAGCAATTTTGCAGGCTAATTGACTGATTCAGGACAAAATTCAAGCCTGCTTTGGATAAAACTAAATGCAGCTTCATCACCACCTTGTCCCTGTAAAAAAGTATGTTCCACACGGCATCCAAGAGAACTTGAGTTGTGAAAGCTCTACATGTTAGTATGGTAACAGCTAGGATCCCTGTCATGATGTTAATGTGGTATTTGCAGTATTCTGAGGGAAGTGTCAGGAATCCTCTTCAGGGAAGAGTACAGCAGAAACACAGCTGGAACTCAGATCTCTAATTTTATGAAAGTTGTCATGAAGAAGACTCATCAGGTAACAAGCGATTAAAGGTTGCAGAAAGTAAAATGTTTTGTGCACATGATGCACTCATGCTAGCTATGAACTATGCTGACATAGACAAAACGTGTAGCAGCATATGGTTGTTTAAAAAAGGTTGTTTGCTAATCTTAACAGGACTGCCATACTGTGCAGGAGTTCAAAGCAAGAAATGTGGTCAAAATCTGTATAACTTTAGACTTGTATGATGTAATAATTGCTTATTCAGCTGCCACAGTGAATATTTTCTGCAAAAGAAAGATAAGCTTAAGAATGTTATCCAAAAGCATGATTCCTGGAATGAGAAACCCTGAATTGCTTCTGGGAATCATGCAAAAAGTAAGCAAGAGTAAACGAGACAGGACAATTTTCATGATACTAGCTTTCCAGCTAGATCAAAAAGGGTCAGATTTTTTTTTAAGTAACACTATAATAGCAGCTATTCTGTACAGCTGCGCTGCTAATGGAAAAGCCTATGTACAACCCAGGATTAGATAGCTGTTCATTACCTAGTGCTGATCTATGAACAGTCATAAAGCTGTTATCACTGATTATAACATCAAACCAAAGCTACACCTCAGCATAGGTGAGCTGATCAAGCTACTGCTAGTAAAGCTTTCCAGTTCTTCAGCACAGTAAGTGATGTGACCATCATATTCATTGACTTCCCAGCCCACATAACCAGCTGTAGCTGGGTATAGATTTGGAAGTAAATCCAGGTCAAGGTCACCACTCCTTACTCAGACTATTTCAATCTTCTAAGCACATTAATTAAGTTTGTAAAATGTGGTGTGGGTCTTGCCCTTTACTCAATTTACTCTGTAAGAGACTCAGCACTATGGAATGCAAGAAAACAGAACACGATTATCACTTCTCAGCATATGCAGATACAGACAGCAGATGGACTCTGTGAAAGCTCAGCACTAGTCCAACACGTTTCAGCAACAGTATGTCATCCAGAATTTCTGGAAGTCATGCTTACAATAGACATGCATTGGTTTAGGTTTTCAGTAAGAAAAATATTTTCAACTTTTACAATGTACATTTCTAATTAAACCTTTCTTGTCTTGTCAAGAAAATTCTTACCAGTGATGCTCATCCGTCTAACTGCCAGCTGAAAAAAACCACAAGTCTACGTACAGAATTTGATCCCCAAAATGACAAGCTGGCAATCCGTATTATTCAGGGTCATGTTCTTTGTCTTCCAACCTCCCTTTGCCACTGCCAATAACAACTGTTCTTGAAACAATGACACCTGGCTAATATTAGGTGGACAAGCCAGCTGCCTTTATAGCAGGGATGGCAGTCAAGTGCTGGCAGCTGGGATCTGTAGTCTTGATTTTTTGGTTGTCCTTACAACAAACTGTAGAAATGCTCTTTCTGGCAACGCAAACACACTCTGGCCAGCCACATATGGCATCAAATAGACACAGAGACATGTTTAGACATGGGAAGTTAGCAGACCCGAAAGGTCCAACTGGTAATAGAGTAACATGGTAACTACTGCCTTGTTGCATCCTGGTCTTGTGTTTAAACCTAGGGATTAGGCGCACAAAGGAAAGGGTAGAGGAGACCTGAAACTATGAAAAAAAGACATACAACAGAAAATCTGGCCTCACGAGTCCCTGAAACAAATGCTTTGAATTGAGACTAATGGAGCAATGCAGGAAAGCATATCATCCTCAGTATGACATGGTATATTTACTGGATCTCTTCAGACTGAAGTTGGAATTAAGAAGCCCTTCCTCCCTTCCATGTGTGGAGAAAGAAATAAAGTGAATGAATGCTTTTCCTCCTTTCCTCCTCCCAAAGAATCTTCTCTACAGCTCTGTGAGGGATATATCAAGCCTTTCTTGCAAAAAATATGAGCGGGTAGAGAAGGGAGTGAGTTGGCTGTTTGAAGGAGAAACAGGGACTAAACTGTGTTCTGGAAACGAAACACCCAGTGAAACAGAGCAAGTTGGTGTCGATGGGAAGTACTCTACAGCACAGTTCTTGTTTAGCTTGACCATACATCAAATATGCCACTGTACTGATGAGGTAAGAAGAACAGAGCCCAGCTGCTGTATTAGTCACTTTGGGACAGTAAACTATTCTTAATCCTTCCACTAAGTTTTTCTTACAGGTTCCCTCACGAATATACCAGCCTGAACTTCGTAACATACGTGTGAAATCTGAAACCATGATGTCCTCCCCACAAGAGCACGAGCCAGGAGCCAGTGCATCTGTTGCAGTCTGCAAGGCTGTCTTCATCACCCGCTGGCCCACCCCAGTACTGCTCTAGGCTACTCTGGGAGAGCCTGTGGCAACAGTGCCTCTCGTCCAGGTGGGGAGGGGATATTTAATCTTTATGGACTGACAGACAAGCACTCACAGTTCATACGCTGCTAAGAAAGGTGATATTCTCCACACAGGCACTTAAAGGGTTTCAGCCTCTACCTTTAGATGAATTCTCAGCTGAGTGTGATTATTTCAGGATAGCTGAGATTGCTGAGAAAACCCAGTTAGCATACTAACTAAAGTAGCAGCACCCTAAAGGAAATGCCTGGTATGTTAGTGTGTTTTGTGGTTGGTTTTAAAACAGCCAACATTTTACTGGAAATTTTCTTAGGTCTGGAGAACACTCATGTATAGGGAATGTGACTCTGGTAGCACCAGCAGTGGCCATCACACAATTAAGGGGATTTTTCAGATATGGCCAAACCTCAATTTATGAGGTGTCTGTTTGCAGTCTATAAAATAAGCTCTTAAAATTGTTGATGGTGGCAGCTGGTGATGAGGTAGCTGATGTGTTTGGTGATAAGGACAAGCCTAAGGGAGGCAATGCTATATTGCAACATGCCTTATTTCCTCTGATGGGGAAAGTAAGTCCTTAAGTGTGGGTTTTTTGTTTTGCCTAAGGTCTAATAAAAAAAATCTTTCAAAAAAGAAGAAAACTGGCTATTCAAAAATTAGAAAAGACTCCACCTATTGCAGGAAAACCATGAGGCATCCTATATGCGTATCAAAATAACATAGAAAATAGGGGAATGAGCCCTCAAGAGGTTATCTTATCCTACCCACTACTCTCAGGCAGAACTGATAAAATTTTATCAGTTCTAGGCACATTTCTATTTAGTCATTTATAACAATATCACGCGAAACTGCTTCCAGAACCTCTCTATGCAATGTGCTCTTCTGTTTTAAGTGTCCTTACTGACAGAGAATTTTTACTAATATATTACCCCACTGTCCAGTCCAAAAGACTATTTAAACCCATTGTTTTTGTTACTACCTCTTATAGACAGGCTCTTACACACTTCAACAACCTTCTGAGTATCTGAAGTCTGCAACCTCACAGATGTCTTCTCTGCAAACAAATTAACTTTAATTTTTTCATCATGCAAATAAATGAAATCACTTCACACTGTGTTGATAATCCTAAGCTGTGCTTCAACTTTTCTTTCTCATTTAAGAAAGATTTTTTTTTATCTTCTCTTAATTTCTCATTTCAAATCTTCAGAAAATATGTTATTGAGAAGTTTTATATAAGGTGTTATAATTCATTCATTATTAGCCTTGTTCATTTGTATAAAGGCCATGATCCAAAACGTACTGTAGTAAATGACAGATTTTAGATCGACCTCAAATAGCTTTGGATCAAGTCCAAGTATATGTATACATTTAAATTAAAGCAACTGAAATAGAAAGGATATGAAAATATGACTGAGCAGCACATCTCAGAGTATAAAACACACTTATGCGCAAACGGTCCTGTACTTTCTCGTGTAAAATGGTTGCAGGAAAATTAGTTTCATACTGGGATCTCTCTATTTCCATCTGACCTGAAAATAAGCAAAAATAATAATGTTTTTATATACTGTTTAAGTGACATATCTACTCTGTAAGCATGGTTATTGCAAATGAAAGATAAAAGACGGACAATGATAAAAGATTCTCATATTCTACCACTGCCATATTTAAAGAATAATCTGGAAACACTATACAGATGGGATAAAGTTTATAGCACAATGGGACAAGGTTCAAGTAATTAATAAACATGGAGGGAACCTGTAGGCTTTACCAAGTAGAAAGAAAATAAAGATCCATTTTTTGTATATATTTATATAACTGATTTAGGAAGAGTTCTCTTTTGGAGACAACATTACTAAAACTAGATCTCAACCTAGATTTTGACAGCACTAAAGTGAACCCTTTACAGGGAACATCTTATATGCTTGTGCAGCATGGGTTGTTTGTGGGTGCTACCATAACTGAGAAAATAATATGACTCTCCCATACTTCCTGTACTTGTGTGGTAAATACCCAAACTTTCATCAGCTCTTTTATAAGGTAAATTTAATCCAAAATTGATTAATTGAAATGAATTCAAATGAAAATCCTTGAGAATTTAGAAACTCTTATTCGGTTCCTTTGTAAGATCCAACAGCACATACTTGAAATCCAGAGGACAATTTGTCAAAACTTTTAAGAAGCCTAAAGTAGGTTATACTAAGCACAAAGCAGAGACAGGGGACTCATGAGTGCTGCAAAACAGTGTTATTAAAAAAAAAAAAAGTGAAGGTAAAAAACTTCATTAACTGCACTAGCTGAAGATGTACAAGCGTACTGAGGAAAGCATTAGCACTGGAGATCACTGTATCCTGTCAACCAGAGACAAATTTCAATACAACTCTTGCTGAGGTGTCCCAGTGTCCTGCCAGAGATGATTTCATCAGGACAAGAATTATCACCCTGTCTGATAAACAGCCAGGTTACTGTCACAATTCTTCTCTTACCGTGTGCATTCTCCCTGTCATTGTAAAATACCCAGTACATCTCCTTTGTAGATACTACTTTGACTATCCATTCTCCAGCTACCTGACACTGCCCAGAATGTTTCTAAATTAATTTTTACTTACAAAATATTATGCCCAAAAATTCTTTACATTCTTCTAGGGCTCTTCACTGATCTGTATTGACCCTTCCTCTCCTTCACATTCTGCCTTTTTGCTTTATTTGCCCTCTTCCAATGCTTTCCCTCTTGCTCCTGTTGACTCCTTCACTGACTTCTCTGTGGACAATTTTTCTGTCATTTCTTACCCTGCGGAGTCTCCTCAGTCTTCTGCCTCCACTTACACGTTTTTATCTTGGAGAAATGTTATTCACTCTCCCAGTTTTATTACACGTAATAACTCAACTATTAAAATCTCAGTTCCTGACCTACCTCCTTCCATCTAATCTACATGTAAATACATGTGCCTGACAATTCACAAGTGCTTTACAGAAATGTTTGTCTATTCTGGCTAAAATGATCTACTAACTTTTTTCTTCCTTGACTTCATTCATTCATTTTCCTTACACTCTGTCACTGTCAACCATCACTTCTTGCTACCTGTATTCACAAACTTTTGTTCATTTATCTTTTTCATATTAAGCCATTCTATCCTACCATGAAAATTCTCACCCATGCCATGATTTTTTAATCCAGATTTCAACTCTCTTTCTTGACTTCCTCTGTCTCATCCCCTTGTGGTCTTTACAGGTATCGTCTACAACTAGTAGACCCATACTCTGCTTACTGAATCGATTTTGCCATCTATTTCTTTAGGTCTATCCATAATTCACAAAATCAAATTTATATTCTTTTATGGTCACAGGTAACTCTACTTCTGTCACGTTCTGGAAGGGCTATGACCCATCTTTCATTTCAGAAAATGTTAATAAAAGTATTGTTGAACAAGTTGGTCTTAACACAGCTATTTATTAAAAACACATGTAGAGTTGATATGAGACTTGCAGAATGGGCTAAAGCGCAACAATAAATAAACCAATTTTGAAAATCTACTGACCTACTATCAGATTTTGCCTGAAATCTGACAGAATAGTATAAATATACTGCAGTAACTTGATAAGCTAGTTTATGGATTTTCATCTTGGATTTCACTAACATGTCTGCTTTCAATTATACAGATGAAAAACAACAGTTTAACATTTTGCTCTTCCCCTGATTGCAATAAAATGTCATGCTAAAAATGGACTATTAAAAGGAAATTCAACTGAAAACTAATTTAGAGTTAGTACTCACATTTTAGAATTAGGTTTTTTGGTGGTACATGATTTTGGGGGAGATTTTATCTATGATAGCAGGCAAGAAAGCTTAAACCTCGCCTTTTCTAAGTCCCACCTCCACCCATATACTTCTTTTAAATTTGCTGCTATAAAAGCACATGTAAAAACCATGATCTTAAAATAAAACTCATTCCACAAACTCAGTGGAACATTTTTTTTTTATTACAAACTATAAGATCACCCTGAATAGACATGTTTCCAGATGTTTAGTGAGTTAAACTGTCTGTGTCCGTAGTACCAAGACATGCCAAAGATGCAGCTTGAGGATGAACTGTTCATACACTGACTGGACATAATGATGTCAGTAATCCATCTTTTTCAGTTAGAGACAGTAGTTTATATCATAAGCAAAAATTATTATAACAAAACCACAATGTTTACAGTAAAATGAAGTTGCACTATAAAATTTAGAAGGTTTATAAGACCCTTACTCTTGCAAAGAATGATGTGCATACCTATCTTCACATGCATTGTGCAGTTTCCCTGAATCCAGCCTCTTCTTTTTTCAGAATGAGTTTAATTAATAGATGCTGATGATCTGATAATTCATTAGTAAGGAAAGCAATTAAGAAAACTGACAGAAACGAGCTTATGAGGAAGCTGCATTTCAGAAATATGTTGCTATAGTAACTTGGCAATTGTATCATGAAAGCCCTCAGGTGATCTTTGCCCCAAGCCCCTTTATACCAGCCGCACAGAGGAACCCCGACTCTGCCCCATAGAGCACACACTTAAACATGAACTCACCGCGTAACTACTTCATTTGCCTGCAAAACGCAGATGGCCTTGTGAAAGAATGTAGAAAAATCGTCTTACAGCAATTACAATTGCTAGTAATTACTAAAGCGTATTTACATTCTTGAAAAATATTTAACCTCAGCAAAGTCTACTCTTCAAGTAGTGTCCTAGACATGGATCCTTAACTGCTTTTAGACATTTAAATCTAATTTTATGTAATTTACTGTTTTAAAAATTCTAATATAGAAACTCTCTGTGAAATCAGAGTAACGATTTTTATTTGAGAACAGAGAACTGATATACCTTTTATTGCCAAATTTGGCTATACTTTGCACTAACAGACTTCGAAAACTTGAACTTGTACACCTGATTACTTACAGTTTTTCCAAAAAGTACTGCAGTAGTTAAGGTTAAAGGTACACTGCATTACAAATTGAAGTTATTTAGTGTTTTATAACAATATTGAATGTTCTGTTCCTCCTTCTTTAAAAGGAGTGGCTAAAGTCTCTGTGCCAAAAGCAAGTATTTTGAAGGATATCTGTGGCAAGTGCTCTGCGATATAAAAATCTAAGAGCCAAAATACTGTGACAGTAACAAATAATTGACTTCACTGCCTTTTGGCTGCCGTTGTTAGGCCAAGGCCAGAGACCATCTGTTTGTAAATGCCTGCCTGGAGAACAGCATAATCAAGCCTCAACTCTGCATGCCCCCTTTGGTGTTCCTCTATTAGAAAGTCACTTATCTGCTGGCTATGATAAATTCACCGTCACCACATGAAAAGTAGCTTCTTTGCCATATCCTTTCAGTTATATTTTCGTTGGATCACTCTGCTGAATTAAATAAAATGAATATCCTCTTTTGATACAGTTTTAAGAGAACAGGAAAGAAAAGTGCACAGTATAGAACGGGAGACATGGCCTGGATCCAGATCCCTGCCTTCACAAGCAACCACACCACACAATATCGCTCATAAACGCTTCACGTTCAGTCTTTACAAGGCCTGCACGCTTCGCCTCACTACGCCTCCTGCCGCAGCGAGGTTCCACGCGAACTCCTGATCCCACTTCCCACTTCTGAGGGTGCAACTGGGTCCCCGGCGGACCGGACCTGCCCCTCTCCCGACGCCGGTCTCGGGGCACAACACCTCGGGGGTGCGCAGCTTCACCCGGCGCCTTTCGCCGCGGAGGGAGCCCCGCGGCTCCCGGCCCGGCGGGCTCAAAGCCCCGACAGCCGCGCCCGGCCCCGCCGCCCCGGGGGGCC